>QWTY01008778.1:0-11103 GCA_008033365.1 Pseudorectes ferrugineus
TTTTTTTTTTTTTTTTGTGGATTCATTTTAAGTTTTGTAAAACTAAGAGAACTATTTTGAAACTCAAGTCAGAAGGATCTATTCAGTTCAAGTAGAGGGGAATTAAATTTTTGATTCTGGTGTTGGCCAACCTAAATCCCTGACATAAGCATTAGAATGTCACTGTGAAAATGTCAATAGGCCACATTGCTCCAAACTACTATTCCTATACCATAAGAAATAGTCTGGTGCTACATTTGCTGCAAATTTCTTGTGATAAATTAGAGAGAGTGAGGTCTGTGTGGTTCCTATCTGCGTCCAAAGTAGAGATATGTAACAATACAAATTTATTACAATTGCAGTTATAATAATTTACAATTGTTTCTCTGAAAAATGCATATTTTTAAAATATTTCTTAAGTTCCACGTTTTTCTTGTAACACATGTAGGTGGAACTGGCCACTTGTATTATGAAAGCTTCCTACTTCTGGACTGAAACCTCTGTTTATCTTTGTCCCTATGAGCACTTTCAGGGTATCAGTTTCTTGCACTGACAAACGTGTTTTCCAAATGTTCTTTGTCACTTCATGTCTGTGAAATTTCTTGGAGATCCAGCTTTCCTCTGTTTTCTGCTGTGTGCAGATTTGCATGTAATATTACTTGCTCCTGGCATGAAACTTAAAGGGAGGATTAGCTCTGAACCTTTGTAGCAGGTCTTTAACTTTCTTCTCTGCATCTGCTCATGATGAGAGGCTTAAATGTGAAAGACAAAAGGATCAGGCCTCAGGAAAAGGCTGTTAAGACTTGGTTTCATTTTATGCCAACTAATTTAATTCAGGGACCAGAACAACAACTTTCATTTCTTTCCTATCCTCCCCTCCATTCATCCCACTCAGTCTTATGGCAAACTAAACTATTCCTTAAAAAAGCGAAGGATGTTGTCTGGATTGAGGTTATGTATAAACAGAAATAACAAGGATCTTGGAAAATCTGGAAGTTCTTGTCATGTCAGTACATTACACCACTTATGTTGTTTTTAACAGCAATTCTTGAAATAGATGCATGCAGTGGTAAACTGAATCAGAACTTTTAACCATATATTTCCTTGCTGTTCATGCTCTCCCAGCATGTAAGTCCTTCTTAACAAAATTTTCTCAACTGGCATAATGCTGACAAATACTTTGTTTTGGAAGTAAATAAGGCTTCTAACATCTCGTCTCTGAGGACATGCCAAGAGAGTTGGGGTTGTTTAGCCTGGAGAAGAGAAGGCTCAGGGAGACCTTAGAACACCTTCCAGTACCTAAAGGGGGCCTACAGGAAAGATGGGGAGGGACTCTTTATCACAGACTGCAGTGACAGAATGAAGGGCAATGTTTTTAAGTGGAAAGAGGAGAGATTTAGATTAGATATAAGGAATATATTCTTTGGTGTGAGGGTGGTGAGGCATTGGAACAGCTTGCCCAGAGAGGTTGTGAATGTCCCCTCCCTGGAAATGTTCAAGGCCAGGTGGGACGGAACTTTGAGCAACCTGGGCTAATGGAAGGTATCCCTACCCATGATAGGGGTTTTGGAAAAACATGATCTTTAAGGTCACTTCCAACCCAAACCATTCTATGACTCTGTGCTTCTAGATGAAAAGCTTTCAGCTCCATTAGTACTTCAGGAATGCATCAGCTTTAGGTTTATTTTCAAAGTAATGCCTTCACTTTAGCAAAACTAGGTAATATTAGTGTAATTTTTTCCTCCTGTGTTGTGTAACAGTGTGACTCCTTGTTACAACTGCTTAATCAGTGAATAGGACCTCCTGTGCCAGGTGAGGGAGGTTTTTTAGATATCTACTATAATGTGGAAGCTAAAACAAAGCCTTGAAGAGGCAGAAACACTAAAAGAAAGAGAAGATGCACAGCAGGCAAGATGGCTTTGGAAGGTGATGAGAAAAGATTAAATATAGTCAGAATTAAGTTCCAGTACCATGAGGTAAATTTTTTCCTACTCTCCTTTTTAACTGGCAGCCAATTACACGTGCTGTTACTCAGAAGGCAATGTTGGAGCCAATATTATCAAACATCTTCATCAGCAAGAGATAATAGATATGGATATTGGGACAGAGAAAACCCTCTGTGAGTTTGTAGGTATAACCAAAACTGGGGAAAAATATGATACATGTGAGGGGAAGGATGCTCTTTAGGGAAATATAGACAGGTGGAAAAAGAGTTTTGAACGGAATTTCAGAAAGTTCTACAGAAACAAAGTCCTGCACATGGGTGGAATAATTACATGTGTCAGTATCAGCCAGAGACTGACTGTCTGGATAGCAGCTCTGTGGAGCTGGAGATCCTGGTACACAAGCTGAACGTGGGTTGGCAATCAAGGCCAACCATATCCTGTGATGCATAAGCAAGAGTGTAGCCACCAGGCTGGTGGAAAATATTGTTTCCCTCTAAACTAGATACATAAGTCTCCCTCTGAAATACTGGGCCCCTGGTACAGCACGTGCAGGCAAATTGAAAAGATTCTGTCTGATGACCAGGATGGTTAGAAGGCTGCTACAAGTGACATGGGAAGAGGCTGGAAGAACTGGAGTTGTTTAGCCTGGAGAAAGGAAAGGACATCCAGCACCAATCTTCCACAACCTAAAGGGAGGGTAGAAGTAAGGCAGAGCCTAACTCTTCTCAGAGCTGCACAGCAAAAGAGCATGAGGCAACAGACACAATTTATATCAAGGGAAAGTCTTACTGGATATAAAGGGAAAATAGTTCTTCCCAATTAGAGAAATTAGACACTAGAACATCATCTAATCCTGCACTTAGTCCTTACTGAAAAGGCCTTTGGACTAGCTGATCTCCAGAGACCGGTGCCAACTTAAGTTTGTTACTCAATCAGTGTTTTCTGTGGTTGCACAGAAGTATTACCCTCTCTCGTGCCACAAAGTATAACTAACATTAGGTTATTCTCCTGGAGCAGAAGTTACCAGTTATGCCTTAGAGCTCTGTTCTGGAAAAATTCACTTCCTCTCACTGCTTGGCTGCCTTCCGTCTGTGCTCCCCTCAGCCTTGTCCTCCCTGAGATTCCTCTTGCTGGTTGACCTCACTTATCTTACCCATTGCATTCTACTTTTGCCCTTTGCCTTTTGCCTCTTGTCTTTTGCCACTTCCCTGTCTTTCTGGTTAAGTCATGGTTAGCTGAACCGTTTCACAAACAATGTGAAAGCAATTCACAGCAGTATCATCTCAGTCGCAAAGAGGGATGGATCATGTTGCCTCTTGACCCAGGCCCTTCTGCCTGCAGAGTCTTTTTCTTGTGCCACTGACTTGTTACTCAGGTGAAGGCTGGTGTGTACAGACCTGTGCCACCTCAAGAAATACAGTCAACCATGTCTGAGTAGGGCTCAGAAACAGAGAGGTCTCTGAAGAAAGGGTCCTGTGTGTGGTGCTGTGTTAAGCAGTCAGGAGTTATCTATACTCTGTTTCTGATTCATGGCTCAACTTTAATGCTTTCTTCTCATACCTTATTTTTTGTCTTCCCCCGCTTCATTGAAATAGGATATCAAATATGTTCCTGTGTATTACATTTCCTTCAATAACAAAAGACATTTTGTATGCCCAGTTTAATTGTTAATAAGTCAATAATTGAAGAAACTCCTCTAATAATTCTTAAAGAAATAAAGGCCGAATTCCTTCCTGTCCTCAGTCTTTAGATTTTCATGTTAAAATGCATGATTGAGATTTCTGTTATATTGACCTTTAAATCCTGGGTTTAAAAAAGAAATCTTTTCAGTCTTCGTACAACTGAACATAAGTATTTCAGGTTAGTGTGAGCACGAGCTGAAATACAGAAGAGCTCGCAACAACATGCTGCATTCAGAGCTGCCGAAGCACATCTGCACCCACATGCCTTAACTAATTGCTGCATGACTTAGAAATCATTCCTTCTAAGGCATGTTCAGACAAAAAATGGAAATGTTTAGTCTGTGCCAACTTTGCTAAGTACTTGTTCCACAAAAGGACTTTACTGTGCTATGTTGTAAAGTCCTTGTAAGGCCTGCTCTCTGTAGAATTCTTATACCGTGTTGCAGGAATTCTTCTGTGCAGTAAATATTGTTGGTGCTAATGTAGAAGAACCACTTCCAGCACTGGCTTTGTGGGGTAAAGATGTTGATGTCAGACAAAATGTTGTTCAGTATATAAGGAATGGACATTTTAACATCCTTTAGCATTAGATTATTCAGATTTCTACCATGGCAGTCTATACACGGGGGTCTAGTGATGTCTTTAATGACATGGGGATTTTTCATAAACCTGCACAGGCCTTGTAGATACAACACAGGGCAGTTGAGAAACCAGCACCATCCCTGGCTAGTCTGCATTCCATGGGACATCTAACATGCACAGTGCCCACTTTCACATATGTCATACAACTCTAGAGATGGTACAGAAAGCAATAACAGCTTTAGAGCTATTGCACAGATGATCACACAAGACACTGATTTCTATATTTATTGGAATTAAAAACAAGGTGACAGACTTGCTTGTAAGACTGCATGCTCCATAACATACGGCACCTTATAAATTTTTAAAATTTAAAAATTTGGTTTGGTGACAAATAATAAGTTTAATCTTCTTTCTTTGTGAATAGTCATGGCTATGAGTGTGTTTGACATTTTACTGTATGCGAGGTCTAAAATTTATTTCAGAGTTGCTTTTGAATATTTCAAATTAAGGCTGCTTTGGCTGATTGTGCAGCTTTATCTCCATTGTATTTTGTTGTTGAATACAATAAATATAAATTTGAAATAGACTTTTTATGAATATACTGCCACTTGAATTTAATATTCCAAAGAATATCCATGACAAGTATTTAATTTCATCCATAGCTACTGGAAAGTAAGCACAACAGAGATGAAAAAAAAAAAAAAAAGTCAGTGATTTCATTTAAGAGCTCAAATGAGTATTTGCAGGGATTATTTTTTTCTTGCTTGCATTAGCTACTTGTCTCTTCAGCCAGCTATATGATTTAATGGCTTGTCTGTACACATGCTTCAAAACTATCCTTCTTAGAATACTGGAAAAATAAGGAAAAATCATGGTTTTGAATATCATAAGGGTAATCCCAACAATAATAGGAAAACAACAGCTCAGTTCTATGTGAAAAACACACACATTCATTTCCAGCACTAAGCAGGTATAGTACATAATGCTGTGTTAAATGATAACTTTTGAGCGTTTTTGGGAGCAAGGCCTTACATATTGCTAACTTCTGTTTTATTTTTACTCATTGCTTTGACTTTACTGGAGACCCACATATACTGCTGATTCTCCAACACTGAAATGATCCCAGTAGGTTGGCCTAATTCTGCAGTGATATTCTAGACTTAAGCAGTTTGTTTGGTTCATCACAAAAAAAGGGGATAATTTGCACTTCCATGTGACTAGAAGAAATTAGTCTTTTATGTCTTAACTTTTTGTGTGCAGCCTGCAGCTGCCAACAACAATCTCCATTTCAAAACCCAGAACCAATAATGCTGGCTAAATCTGATTCAAAAGCCATTGTGTTTGTATTTTAATTAACAGTTTAGAGGAATAAATGATTGTCTGCTTCTAGAAGCTGTACAGTTCCCCTACTCAGAATGTAGCCTGTAGTATAAAGCAGCAGCCAACTTAATAAGAGAGGAAGTAGCATTTGCACTAGCCAAATAGTTTGTCTGTTACAACACAGCAATTAAAGTCTACGTCCCATCATATTATGCGTCATTCAAAAATGCCAGACCACATCTCAGCCTTTGATGTGTGGAAATATGTATATATATTCACAGGAAGAATATATTTTTATAGTCCTTATTGCTTTAAGTAAAGAAAAAGATGAAACATGAAATAATAAAAAGAAGTTTGGAATTTTTCTGATCTTTCTTTACATTGTAAAAAAAGGATGAGCCAGCACATAAGGCACAGTCTTTTAAAAATAAAATGAGATGGGAAAGTAAATAAAGTCTCTTCAGGAAAAAAAATTTAATACTTTCATCTCCTAAAAAAAAAAGTTACTGCAAATGAAGTAGCCTTTACATTGAAATTTTAAGGGAAAATATTGCAATTATGGAAAGTTTTCAACAGAAGTCAATAGATACTAGAAGGAGTTATCTTTCTTGCAACAATGACTGTCAAGTTCTCGGTGGAGAGATGTGTACTGTGTTGTTCTCCTTCCCTGAAGCTGTCCACCTGTGGCAGAGAATATTGTCAGCTTCTCATATTCCACTGGTAAAACTGAGATTTGCCCTGGAAGAACAAATCAAAGATGCCTCTCTGGATGTGTCTTATGTTGTGTCCTTGTCACTCCTAGATGTAGAGGTTTTATATTCTATCTCATCATCAAGAGTCACAAGAAAGCAGATGACAAAAAGGAGGGGAAAACCACATAGTCTGATGGAGTAAAAATGTGTTATACATCAGTAGTCTTGTCAGTTTTAATACTTAGAATGACAGGCACTTGCCATTTCTCCGTGTAACACTGTTCTGTAACTTTTTCTGTGTGTGCCTTTCAGGCCTGTGTACTTCAACCCTGGATCTCTACCAAGAAGGATATTATTCAGCTGCACTGATCTACTGATCTGAAGTGTAAAAACGTCACAAATACATTATGTGATAGCGGCTAAGTCCACTTACTCTGCCACTAACTATTAAATACAACTGTTGTAGGAGAGGACTTTTAACTATTCCTTATGTTTTCCTTAGAATATCCTTTCTAAGTTTACTATAACCTCCAAACAGCCAAAAACTAGTGTGAACTCTTTATGAAATGATGTACAATATTCCAAAGGAAAGTGGATTTTACTTAAATATTCTTCATTCACTAGAGTATTTCTGTTGCTAATTGTGAAATGTAAACACAAAACAATATTTAAACTAATCCATTTACCAAGAAATGGTAATGGAAAAGAGTACAAATAGAATTACATCACTGCTGACAGTGGAAATGGAAACATAATTGAAAAAATATAATCTAGCTAAATCACAAAAGGCAAAAGGGTGGTTAATGGGATTGCTCAAACAAAATGGCATTCTTGGCATAATGCCTTGTGATACCATAATTAAGACTTCACTTGAAACATAAGAAAATAGTGAACAATGTCTTCTGATAATATTCTGTAGGGCCATTAAACTTGCCTTTCATTCTTCAGACCAAATTTAGAACTTTAATTTGTAAGAAATCATGATCGCAGAAAGTGATCAGTGATGCATGGGAGTGTTCTGGTTTGGGCCAGCTCACTGACCAAAAACACAGCTGTTTTTGTCTGGGTCTAATGGGTATCTGTATTAAGTACACTGGGAAATAACATAGTAAGAAAGGTAGAAAAGGAGAATGTGTGAGTTGGGAGCAGTAAAAAAATAATTTTTTTTCATATTGCTCATTCCTACAAGCTGAACTCTATTGTATTATATTGACATTCCAGGAAAAACGTATAAACTTCACAAGTTGCTCCTTTGTCTGGGATTGGGGAATAACTTCAGGCGAACTTTCACTCCAGAGTGAGGCAAAATGCTGCCTAAATACCTGGTGTCTTAATGTTTAAATTTTCTGAACGAGGAAGATTCCAGTCATTCAGCAGTATGGCATTAAGCTTTTTTATTTACATCTAGTACTTATTGCAGCCACATATTGAGGGAGACTGACTCAGATACCCTTTGGCATTTAGGATCAGCATCAAGCAAATAAAGATCTGGATCTCTACCCCTGGGACTGGTAACCCAGGCTTTTCAAAACTCCACAAACAAACTAAAAAAGAAGTCGGAAAATAGGATATTTGGGAGCAAAGACTACAGCTGCAACAGCATAAACAGAATGCTTCAAAATACAGGTTTTTTGAAATCTCAGTAGAACACCATATGCAACTCTGAGAAATACTAACTACCAGAATTTACATAGTATGGTATGTCCATACACCAGAATTTGAAATGATTTGCATGTTTCAGACAACTGTGACACAGAAGGACAGACTGTTGGGCTGATACAAATTGCATGAGTACACAAGACTTGCTCCTTAAAGACTTTTGCTTGAAGCTAGTAATAGCTGAATTTGAAGGAAATAGAGAATTGACACATTTCTTGTTTTAAGCTGTGAACTGAAACTGTACATGTTGTTCTAACCTGTTGATAGTGTTCCTCACTCTGAGTTTTCCCCTGAGATATTATTGCTACTGAGAGTTTTCTATCTTATTTTATTTTAATACAAAACAGTAAAAAGACTCACTAATCAGTCTTTTTCTTAGGTATGTCATAACCTCAAAGACTATACTGAAGACTTTTCTACTAAGGACTTTGGTTAAAGGCAGCATAAGAGAATTATAAATCACTTTGAACTACTCTTTAGCCGCAGGACACACTGATACTTTCTGTTTGTTTTCTTGAGCATTGTCCATATTTTAATGCTGTCTCCATGATTTTTTTTTTTCACCTCAAAATGTCCTTCTTTTTAAAAAGGGAAAAGTTTCAGTCTTTCTTTGTGGTTTCCTTTTCCAGGAAAAAATATTATTCCTTTAGCATATTTTTTTAGTATTATTTTTTATAACTTTCTACTTTTTAAGACAACAGTAAAGATGCATTTATTCCTGCTGCTTCAAAAGTCCACCTAGGAGTTTTTCTGTGACAAATAATGCTAAACAAAGGAGGATTCTAGTCTTTATATTCATTGCACTTTGAAGTAATGTCATATTAGCTTTTATTGTCTTCATTTTCTCCTCTGTTCTTTTGTTCAATTGAAGTTTATCACTTGTTCCTTTCCATGGTATTTTGTATGCCAAGAGCAGACAAAGTAATGGAAATAAAATTTGATCACGACAAAAGTTATGAAATATCTGCCAGTGCAAATGAGAACTTTCACAAAAACTGGGGGCATTTCAGAAAGTTAGGGAGGAAAATGTTAAAAATTTACTGTCCAAATATTAAGATAAGATGCACTATAAAACCAATGGGAAAAGAAGGCTCTTCAAAAGAGGATGAAGGGAATTTGATAGATGGCATGGTGCTGAGCCAGATGTTTTTAACGGCAACACATGACAGTGTAGCAGCTAGTCAAAGAAAAGAGATGAGTTAAAAGAAAATACGGTTTGTTCTTCTGTTCTTCTTGGAACAATGCCACTTTGTATAAAATATTGAATATTCATTGAACCAGAGAAAAGTAGTGAGAGGAAGAACTGTACCACCCAGCAGTTAAGAGTACCCATTTGGGAAGAATGAGGTTCAAATCTCTGCTCCAAAGAACATTCAATTATTTATACAATTAGAACTCCACAGGATAAATTCAGTTACAACTTGTCAGATCAGTTTAGAAGTTAGAACAGTCACTGGGGAAACACGGGACCAGACAGTCATGCCAGTACATAATGCATACCAAGGACTTAAAACTGGGTCTTTTGCATCCCAAATAAGATCCCCAGTTATTAGGCTTCTCTGAATCACTTTGTATTTCTAGTAAAGACTTTCATATGCATCTTTCATATTGTTTTCAAATATCTTGGTTTTATCCTGATGTGGAATAGGAAAATAATACTGTCTAGAGCATTTTTGCAGCAAAGAAAAACATGAACTTTCCTAAGCCACCTATGTGCTACTAAAGTGTGTTTCTTTCTCCTCCCACCCCCTGCCTGACCCACTTTTTTCAGGAAATTCATTGACTGTGAGAAACTTTTCCAATGGATCATGAATCATAATCATGAATAGGCATCACTGGTCAAAATATGTCTATATATTCCTAATCCACTTAAGTATGAAGCTGATAACATTTGAGTACAGTTCTTAGGTAGGTTGCTGCTTTTCAACATGATAATAATATGCAGGTATTGGTCACCTGAAGAAAAAAAGAAAGGCAAGAACCCAAGAACAGCCTGCAACCAGTGAAGTATTACAAATCAACCTGGCTTCATTTCTGTTAAAACAACCTTACCTCTTGTTGGTTAACATGGAGAAGATTACAGTTTTTAACGCCAAAGTCAAAGGATCACCCTTTGTATTTGCGATTGTACTAACTTGATCCATTAATACTGGGAAGATATTAAACAAATAAGACATGCCCTAACCAGTGGTAAACAAAAGGGAGCTCCTTAGAACAGGTGGCTGTTGCTGTGTGGAAATGTGACTGCAGCATGAAGTGAGGAAGAGTGGGTTAAATACAATGCATATAAGTAATGAGTGGGTTTTTTCCATTTACTAGATGCATTTTCAATCAATCCATCCTCATGGTTGCCAGTAAAATGAATATCAAATGACTTCATGCTTTTTTAGGGGAAGTTGTTTCTTGTGCCACATCCTTCTGTACTAGTCTTCCCCTGAGAAATTCCATCAGGAAGGCAATGTCACGGTAGTGAAAGTGACTGAGCAGCAATTACTACATTGAAAATACATTAAATAGTTTTGAACATCTGTACTTTAGATAGACACAGAAAAAATTCCTGATTTCGGGTAATTTTTGCAATTTGTTGTAAAGCATTCTGCTCATTGTTAGTTGTGATCCCTCCCTCCAAAGTCACTGAAGTGTTGCTCAACCCCACCCATATTCTCTTGCTGAATCCAAACATAAACACTGTAACCCAAGTTTTGTAGCATGTGTGATGTTGATAAAAGCAACCCTAAGATTTTTATAGGGGACTATTCATTTTACAATTACTCTAAACCACTGAAAAAATTAAGTTTTGAGAAAAAAGAGTAAAACCAGAGTGAACAGAAAATTTTGTATTGTGTCTCTTTATTCAATATTTGGACATCCAGCTTCACTGTACCAATTGCCACATACAATATTGAATGACATCCAAAACCTTTTATGTGGCACTAGGTATACTTTTTATAATTTCATAATAGAAAATGTGTATCATAAATAAAAAGAAAATTCCAAGGAGATTTTCATTAATATCAGCTGTCTTTCAGGGTTACAAAGAATTCCATAGCTGTCTTTTATCTAGTTGCACACAGAGTAACTATAATTGTGAGGACTGGAACAGAAAGCATATTGTGTCATTATTTCACAGAATCACAGAATTGTTAGGGTTGAAAGGGACTTCTTGAAATCACGTAGTCCAACGCTTCTGCCAAGGCAGGGTCTCCTAGAGCAGGTGACACAGGAACATGTCCAGGTGGGTTT
>QWTY01008780.1:0-20477 GCA_008033365.1 Pseudorectes ferrugineus
ATTAAAGTGTCTCAGGTGGACCTGAACTTACAATATAAGGGTAAATTATTTCATGTTAGTGGGCCCATGACACCTCAGGTCATCAGGGAAGAGATGCAACAATACAGATGGGCTCATGAGTGAGGGGTGGACTTAACCATGGACACTATTTCCCAGGTTATCCATAACTGTGAAACATGCTCTGTGATCAAGCAGGCCAAGCGGGTAAAGCCTCTGTGGTATGGTGGATGATGGTCAAAATATAAATATGGGGAGGCCTGGCAGACTGATTATATCATACACCTGCATATCCACCAAGGAAAGCACTATGTGCTGACAGTGGTGTAAAGAACCACTGGATGGCTGGAAATGCACCCTGTGCCTTACACCACTGCCTGGAACACCATCTTGGGCCTTGAAAAGCAAGTCCTGTGGTGACATGGCACCCCAGAAAGAACTGACTTGGACAGCAGGACTCGTTTCAAAAACAGACTCGTAAATCCCTGGGCCAGAAAGCACAGCATTGAGTGGGTATCATATTCCCTGTCATGCACCAGCCTCTGGGAAAATTGAACAGTACAATGGACTGTTAAAAACCACATTGAAAGCAATGGGTGGGGGGACCTTCAAACATGGGGAACTACATTTAGCAAAGGCCACCTGGTTAGTTAACATTAACTCTCCCAGTTGATCTGGTCCTGCCCAATCAAAATCCCCACATACTGTAGAAGGGCATAAAGTTCCTGTGGTGCATATTAGGAATGTGTTAGGGGAGACAGTTTGGATTATTCCTGCCTCAAGCAACGGCAAACCCATCCATGGGATTGGTTTTGCTTAGTACCTGGGTGCACTTGGTGGGTAATGCAGTTGGATGGGGAAACACGATGTGTACCTCAAGGGGATTTGATTTTTGAGTGAGAACAGTCTGTAATGTCGAGCTGTGTATGTAATGTTGGTTGCTGAATGACTCTGCCACTGTGTGCCATAACTACCACGGACAGTGAGTATGGACTGCTCCAGATACACCAGTCATGAGCTCATGATGCAGCTTGCAACCACCTGACAGCACACCCGCCCTCCTGCCCTGGAAGACATCTAGAATGGCTAGAACTCACAGTCACGGACTCAATGAACTCGACAGATATCTTGGAGGGACAGCCATTGACTATGGTACCTATGCCTGTGTGTGTGTATTTATTTATTTATTTATTTATTTATTTATTTATTTATGTATGTATGTATGTATGTATATAGTTGGAAGGTGTATGATTTGGGCATGAGGTAGATGGTATAGAATAAGGGATGAAAAATGTCTTCATTCCAGCCAGGAGAGGGTTAATTTTTGCAGTACCCAGGAGGGGACATGGCTAGGGCCTGGGAGTTATTCTCTACCACCTCACATCATTGCTGAGAGCGAGGGAAAGGGAATCTCTTCCAGGGAGAATCACAGAATCAGAGAATATGCCGAGTTGGAAGGGATCCACAGTGAGTGTCGAGTCCAACTCCTGGCCCTGACAGGACTATTCCCAAGAGTCACACCATGTGCTGAAAGGGTCCCTTCTGGATTGGCATAGACTGACTGGGGAAGTGGTTTGGTATTGTCTATTGTTGGGGGATTTCTGAGTGATATGTTAATTTCTTATGCCCTCTGTTATTAGTATTGTTGCTGTTACTGTTTGTTCTCTTGTCTCGTTGCTGTTTCCAGTAAATTTTCTTATCTCATTCTGTGATCTTCACCTTTTGTGCCTCCAATTCCTCTCTCCCATGCACAGCAGGGAGAAGGGAAGGGAAAGGGGTAAATGCGTGAGTGGTGTGTGGTTTGGGGAGTCTCAGTGGGAGCACTAAACTGGGGAGTGCCATACCCAAACCACGACAGTCTCCCTCAGCATTGCACTTCAATCCGTGTGTTTGGTATGTGCACTTTGCTGGCTTCCAAGCATTAGTATAAAGATCACCCTGAAATTCTCCTCCTGGTGGTTGAGGATCTTTCCTTAGTACTTAGAATAACCTGTGGTAATACTCACGACAAACCGCAGTGTCCTACAACATTCCTCTGAATTGGAACATATAAGCCCAGTAAAGCCAAGCTGCATTGCTCACGTCAGAATTTCTGTATGGGACTCTCAAACTGTTACAGAATCACACAGAATCACATCATGGTTTGGATTGGAAGGGACCTTTGAAGACTATGTAGTCCAACTCCCCCAACTGTTATTAGTGTTCCTCAGGCAGAGAACAAATTCTATACCCAACTAAACATAATTATGATTTAATTCAATGTTATTTTGCTATTGTTGCCATTTTTTTTCAACATGGTTAATTTTTACAGCATTCCACATGAGACAACTGCAGTATTTTTCTTTGCAGGAAGTTACTTCGGCTATTCACGTGTAAATCCTAAAGTTGTATGCAAGCAAGTTTGATATAAAATAATTTCTGTATTTTTAATGTGAGGTGTTGCTGTGGACGGCTGATTGGAGAACACCCAGGAGTAGAATTCAGCTGGCCTGTTTATCAGGCTGGTTCACAGAGCGATGGTGGAGGATGGTCTGTGCAAAAACACACAAGGATGAGTCCAACAGATGCATTTGGTACAATCAATTTTCAAGATGGAGATCACACTTACCATGCCAAGGTAATAGGTGCTGTGTTTATATGTCTGACTTATTTTTGTAATTTCAGCATAAGAAAGGCAAAAAGTGGATTTGAGTGAATATCAGATTGATTGTCTTAAGAGGGCAGGGGAATCTAAAAGTAAACCAGATTAAAATGTGTGTGTATTTTTATGTTGAACCTCACAGTGATTAAAGATACACTCTGTATTGCTCACATGCATTTTTGTGCTATCATATTAGGAAACTATGATAGCTCTAATCCTTCACAAGATCTGCAGGACATTAATGCTTAGAACTTTGTGATGTGTTGCAGTTTCTTCTCCTGAAGTATTTAAAATATGTTAGTTTTACCCATTTTTATTCTTTCCAGTATATTAGACTTTCTTATGACAGCAATTTGGATCAGCTGTTGCACCTGATGGTTAAAGAATGGCAGATTGAATTGCCAAAGCTAGTGATCTCTGTTCATGGAGGCATTCAAAATTTCAAGCTTCCCTCAAAGGTTAAGCAAGTTTTCAGCAAAGGGCTGGTGAAGGCAGCTGAGTCTACAGGAGCATGGATAATTACAGAAGGCATCAACAGCGGTAGTATAATTATTTTTCTTTGTTTCACTTTTCCTTTTGGTGTTTTTTCCCTGCATAACAGCATGTACATTTAGGTCAAATAGAGTGAAATTGTTTGAAAATTGGTGATATGTTAATACAAAATGAAGTTGGTTTTATTTGAGGAGCAGTGCATAATTCGAAGAGTGAGATCGTGTTCGTTTACTGTTGACAGGCATTCTGAATATTTTAATTAAAGAGCAGAGTATTCTGTATATAATAAGAAACACTGCATATAGCCAGAACTTATTTGCAGTAAATTTATCTGCTTCATTAAATTATTTAGGTTCCATTTTCAAAGCTAAATTTAATTTGTGTTTTATAATTGAGAAATTTTTGAATCAGGATAATCCATTAATTAGCCTATTAGTATCTGAAAATCCCTGTAGACTACTCTGAAAAACTCAGAGGGGTCAGTAAACTGTGGAACTGAAAGTTTTACTTCTTTAGCTGTTATTCAATCTGGTGATCTTGCAGGAGAACTGTCCTGTGCATTTATGTAATGAAGTTTTATGGATGTGAAAAGCACCATTAGCAACAAATAAGAGTACTATTGATTAGAAATATGTGCTGAGTTTGAAGCAGTGGTACATTACATCTAAGCTCTGAAGTGTACATCAAATATACAGGTTGGGTGGGATGTTTTGCTTTTGATTAAAGTATAACCATAGTATAAATTAAGTGATGGAAAACCTTTCTTCGTGTCCTGTAGCAGGCCTCTGAATTTCTAATAAAAGTTATCATTTGATTATCTGTTTAGGAGTGTCCAGGCATGTGGGGGATGCACTGAAAGGCCGTGCCTCACCACACCTGAGAAAGATCTGTGCTATTGGGATTCCTCCATGGGGTATCATTGAGAATCAGAGGGATCTCATTGGAAAAGATGTGAGTTGGATGCATTTTAATAATAAAAACCTTCATGTTCATGGGATGCTAGAGTTTTGTTGCATACTTGATTTTCTTCTAGATTAAATTCACTGGTTTGATATTTTTTCTGAATAATAGAGGCTTAGATTTTACTCAGCAATAAAACTTTGTGGCATGTTGAGGCACTGTATTTTGCTTTCTGTGTATAAATGAATAGTTTTAAAATACTTCTCTTCTTACAGGAAATTGCCATTCCTTTTTTAAATTTTGTAATTATTCAAGCAACTCTCTTGTGGTTGTAAATTATGTTTTTCTATATTAAGATTCAGAATGAACAGCCAGGTTAGTGGTGTACACAAATAAGCTATTAATATGTGTATTATTTTATTCACAGTCTATTTTATATTCACAAACTATAACTTTATGTGAGGGCATAATCTACTCAAGTATCTAAAAGCACTTAAGTAGTAAGGTGAAATCATTCCTGATAAATGTTAGCTCACGTCTTTTCAATGGGAATACAACCCAGGGAAACTATGCAATGGTGTTTCAACTGTTGCAAAGAATGTCAGGCAGTGACTCTAAGGATTGCAAACCTAATCAGAAATGTTTTCTGAGGTATTAATTGTGCAATTGTTGTTGTTAAGAATCAAATGCTAAGAATCAAACATTTGAGTAGCACAAAAAGCGTGATGGAGGGTTTCAAACAACCGCACTATGATGAAGAAATACATACAAGTGAGGGAATATAAATGGTGGCGTTTTTTTGGTTTCTTTGAGGACCTTTTTATTTTGGTTTTCTCAGGTAGTTTGCCTGTACCAGACTCTTGGTAACCCACTCAGCAAGCTGAGTACGCTCAACAGCATGCATTCTCACTTTCTAATGGCAGATGATGGGACAGTAGGCAAGTATGGGAATGAAATGATGCTCAGGAGGAATTTGGAGAAGTACATATCACTTCAAAAAATACACACAAGTGAGTATTGCTGTGGTCAGCTTTATGACAGAAAAACCTATCCTAAGAGGTACTTGACATTTCGTGTTACGTGTTGTACATCTTGATTTGCCATCGTTTTCACTGAGGTCAAATGTTATTAATTGCTTGTGTCTTGAACTCTGAAAATCAAGAAAATGAAAAGGACAGCATTTTCACAAAGCATTATGCATTTGGATGAACTCACATATTGGTTTCTCAGTTTTAGAGACATGTAATTGCCCCAGATTATTTAATAAGTATTGAGCATTTGCTCACTTCACAGTTTTGTGGTCTCTATTTAGCCATTAGATACTTTCCCATTATTTTACGAGGTGGGAAGATTGTTACATTCAGTGAAATTCAAATTCTTTTTACCCTGTTAACTACTTTTGTCCTCATCACTCTTCTCTATTGCAAGCCTGTGACCTCAAGTACAGCAACAAAGAGTGGTTGCAAAAGTAAAACCTTTAGCCAATGTTTGACAAATTGCGAAACTTCCACCTTTTATTTATAGAGTACATAAGTTGTGGTAAAGAAATAATTAAATAAATATTTATTACATAGACAATTATTTCCTTTTATGAACTAGACTGTACAAATGATTTGTGAAAGTTCACTCTTACCTAGTCATTCAAATCTTGAGGTATGTTAGAAAGGCATTAGCATTATGATGTTGATGTTGCTTCCTTTATCTGCTCACATTATAGAATTGACAAACTTAGAAACCAGCCCAATTGTTAACATGTTCATATACAGAGCTTCTTACTTGGACTCTTATATTTTCTTACTGTGAGATTTTGCGAGTCAGGCTTTCCTTTTCATTTCCATTGCATTGTACTTCCAATTCATTTCTGTTTTTTAAAAAACCTGCCCTGCTGCTGTAACACTTGAAAGAGTCTCTGAAGAAATACCTGATTACTTTTCTGTGTATGTAGGTAAATATAGGTATATTGAACACGTTTCAAACGTCCTTGAATGTGACAACTACTATAAAGGGAAGAGGGGTATTTAGAAGGATGTTTTTTCTTCCCAATGCTTACAGTTTTTTCAGTAGTTTTTCATGGTCTTTTTGATCTGGTTGCAGAAGTTCTGTGAAAGTCTTAAAAGGTGTAAATCAAATTAGAGATGGTGAAGGCATGATTTCCTCTCCATTGAACCATGTATAAGTATTTATTTCCCAGATGTTTTGATTTTTTTGTGTGTGGCAGAGATCTGTTTGTAACTGGTTAGGTGTGTTTTGAAACAGGAATGAGCCAAGGCGTACCCATAGTTGGGTTGGTGGTGGAAGGAGGCCCCAGTGTGATCCTGATGGTGTGGGAGTACGTGAGGGCCAGCCCCGCTGTCCCAGTGGTGGTCTATGAGGGCACGGGCAGAGCTGCAGATATCCTGGCATTTACTCACAAGCACACGGGTGATACGGGGTGAGTAGTGGTATAGTGCTCCTCCTCCTTGGTCTGTCCTGTTGGCAGGCACCCGCAAACGCCTGTCTCAAAACCGCCGAGATAATTTCCAATGCTTCTAGTAATAATGCCACTGTGGTCTTTTGTCAGCTTTAACTTCTGTGATGGGAGAATGGAGTTTCTTTCTTCCCTGCCTCAACTAGTGCTGAAATAATTATTCTGCCAAATTTACTATGCCTTTTTTGAAGAGGGAAAAGTGCATGTGGCTATTCTGAGTTACAAAATTTCTCACCTTTGGTGAGAGACACTCTTGGATGGCCCCCAGAGTATTTGCTATTTTTTCAACTCAGCCATGTCTCCAGCTATCAATATTCTGTATGTGGGCTTGGATTTGGATTGTACAAAACTTTCAAGACTAGAGCTGGGATTCGTTGCTGTAGGAGCCTCAGGCTGCAGTAGGAGGAAATATAAGTTTTCTCATCTTTGGCTTTGTTTTACTCAGTGGTAGCCCAGATTTGTTATCCTTGTCAAGCTATAACTCTGTGTCACCACCAGTTCAGTCTCAGCTGCAGGCTCTACTGAACCTACCCTGGTGAAAATTTTGCATCCAAACTGGAAATAAAAATATATATTTGTATAGCCAATTAATATTATATGTTAAAGTTCCTCAAAGAGCTTCTTAGATAAAAAATGGAATTTTAAAGAGGTGCCCTGGGTTCACTCTGATTTAAGAAAATGAATGATTTAATAGATTTTATATCCTAATTTTTTACTTATTGTCTTTTCTGAATATACTTTTGGATAGGTGGTATTTGCCCCTAGTGTGTTGTTTGAGAACTTTGTCTTCACTTGCTTTTTTCCCCATATTTATGATATTTAAAAAAAAAAATCCTTCTATTTCAAAAGAAAAGGAAAATATGAATGAAAAGGTTAACGGAAAGATAAATAAGAGAAAAAAAATGGGAGAGATATGAAGCCTAATGAACAAATAGTGAGGAATTTCAGTTTATGCCTATTTTTCTTTCTTTATTGAAAGAAAGAAAAATCACTTCCAGTGATTTTTAGCTCTATGTTCACAGAAAATCCTTTGAAAATTGTTAACTTACTAATGTACTGTATTTCCAATAGTAAATATGTCTGTCAGAACAAATGCGTGTGTGATTAATAATGTATGTTATGGGATAACTTTACTTTGTGTTGAAAGAAGGATTAAGTCAACAGAGAAGTAGAAAAAAAAGAAATTTCTCCTATGTTTCATCTTTTCTGAAGTGTCATTTGGGTGTTTAAGAGGTATCTAAAATATAATTGTCATTGATTATATGTCTGTTTTCCAGGGATCTGTGCCCTCAGGTGAAGGAGGAGATCTTAATGATGATTCAAAACATATTTAGATTGGAACAGAAACAGTCCAGTCATCTATTTCATGTTTTGATGGAATGCATGAAACACAGAGAGTCTGTGAGTAGGGTTTATGTCCTGAGCTTAGGAAGGCTTCATTTCCTGTTCTGTTTTTTGCTCTTTCTCTGGTGGGTTGGCATGAGCACAGGTGTTATATCTAATATAAAGATAACACAAAGATGTCTGTGCCAATTTCTCTATTCAGTAGCTCTACAGAGCCTGTTAACTTCTCAGGTTTCAGTGTTTGTTTATGAAATGAGAGCCTTTCTGACTTAAGTAAAAGACCAATTATCTTTGTTTTCACAAGAAAGATCAATTAATTCCTATTTTTTCTTCTCTAGTAGAGTCTTATTTATAATTTAGAAAGGTTTCCTTCCATTCTTCTACTTCCAACAGAATTGTGCTAGAACTTGTCTCTGTAACACCACATTAACTGGAAATGCCCTCCCTGCACCTGCTGACCATGCTGCTTTTGATGCAGCCCAAGATAGGATTGGCTGTCTAGGCTGCCAGTGCACATTGCCAGTTCATGCTGAGCTTTTCTTTCATCAACACCCCCAAATCTTTCTCCCTAGGGCTGCTCTCAATTCTTTCTCTGCCCAGCCTTTATTGATTCTTGGGATCGCCCTGACTCAGATACAGATCTTTGCACTTGGTCTTGTTGAACTTCATGAGGTCTGCACAGGCCCACATTTCACACCTGTCAAGGTCCCTCTTCATGACATCTCTTCCCTCCAGAGTGTTAACACCACTCAGCTTCGTGTCATCAACAAAACTGCTGAGTGTGCATTCAGTCCCAGTACCCGTGTCCCCAGCAAACACTTTAAGTAATACTGGTCCCAATACCAACCTTGAGGGACACCACTTGTCACTGGTCTCCACCCGACATTAAGCCACTGACCACAACTCTTTGAGTGTGACCATCCAGCCAATTCCTTATCCACTGAGTGGCCCACCAATCAAATCTAGTTTGGTCCAGTTAAGAGACAAGGATGTTGTGAATCACATGCTTTATACAAGTCCAGATAGATGACATCAGTTGCTCTACCTTTATCCTCCAATGCTGTAACCCTGCCACAGAAGGCCACCAGATTTGTCAGGTGTGATTTGCGCTTGAGTAAATCATATTGGCTGTCACCATTCACCTTCTTATTTTCCATGTGCCTTGGCAGAGTTTCCAGGAGGATCTGCTCCATGATTGTGCTGAACTCGATTGGCCTGTAGTTTCCCAGGTCTTTCTTTTTAGCCTTTTTAAAAATAGTAGTTATGTTTCCCCTTTTCCAGTTACTTTGCCAGTCTGTCACGACTTTTCAAATATGATGGAGTACCAAGTATATATGCAAGTAATGGTAATTGTACTAATTATAGCTAAAATGGAAACTACCCAATACATTTTTAATATTTTTTGTTTTACTTTATTTGAGTGTCTCTTTTCTAGTTGAAAACTGACTGAATATCAACCATGTTGCATTTTTACATTTCTCAGGTTTAAAGGTTAATCAAAAAAACCCAGACTCATGTAGACTCATGCAGTAGGTTTATTCCAGTTTGCCTGGGACACCATTGCATTAAAAACCAAAATGGTGCACGTTCTGTCTGAAACAAAGGAGTGTTATGTCTGGACCCTTGCCATTGCTTGTGTTGAAATGTGTATGATTTAATCTACCACAGCCCATACAAAGAAGAAATAACTACAGACTTCTCTGCCTCACCTCAAATAGTATACTTCTGCAATTCTAACAGATAACCATATTTGATGCGGAGTCAGAAGATGAGCAGGACATTGATTTGGCAATTCTGACGGCACTCTTGAAAGGTATTGAAAAATACGACCTGTTTTTATCCGACATACAGTCTCACTGACTTACCTCTTCAAAGAAAGCATAAATAAAGTAACATAAATGTGTGAAAACTGATAGATCCTTTACTTGCTTCCTAGGTACGAATATGTCTGCTTCAGATCAACTAGATTTGGCATTGGCCTGGAACCAGCTAGATATTGCCAAGAAACACATACTTGTTTATGGACAACATTGGAAGGTACTATTACCTGTTATTTCTCAACGTGTCTTTACACTTTATTTTGATGACTAATTTTCCATGATTTGCATTTGTCAAGCTTTAATTAAGGAATAGTTTGATGACTGGACTCAGTCTTCTGTAATCTGCTTTGATTTTGGAGGGGCATCATCCTTAAAATAGTGAAGTATTGAACTACACAGTGCATCAGATCACATTTGGTTTTCCAGAGAAGTGATGATATCCAAAATTCCTGTTGGTTTTGCTGTGAGCTTTTCCAAGTAGTTTCAATAGTACTTCTGGATATGTATTCTTCAAGCCTGTGTTGACAATCATCGGTGGTTAGGGATATTTCATTGTAGCCTAGAATACTCTTTTCTCCGAAGATATAAACCCCAAAGGGGTATTGCATCTATTTTCCTAGCTCTAGACAGAAATACAGAAATCCCAGTGTAAATCACAAGGTTAAAAAAAAGTAACATCATCATTTTAGATATTGTTTCTTAGGAATAGCTGCAATGAGGGAGTTATGATCCAATTACAAGAGATGTGTCTGCTCAAATTAAGGTGTAAATGAGACCATATGTGGAGTCAATAGTAGAGATTTTTTTTTAACAGTAAAAGTGAGGGATGGGGAGAGGGGAGAGAAAGAGAGTGAGAGAGAGAGGTTAAACAAAAGATACCACCACGTGGATTCCTGCAGTGTCCTGTTGCTCCTTCTTCACCCTGGTCTTCAGTGGTGAGGGTCCCTGAGTTGTTCTTCTGGAGGTACCACCTTTATACAGTCTAAGTCCTGGGTATTCAGGCAATGTGCTGTTCCCATATGGGAAATCCCATTCCCATAACTTGAGCTGGCATGTGGATAAGCACTTGCTTCCTTTCTCAGTTTGCCACAGTGGGGATTTTTGTCCAGATGCTAACCAAACATTTACCTCCATTAGGCCTGGAATTAGGTCTTTCCTGCTGTGCCATCTGTGCTTACCTCAGGTTTTGTTATGGTGCCTTATCTTATGGGGACAGTGTTTTGAAACAGCCAAATGCATTCTTTAAGTCCTTACAGAAAGCAAGCCATGATGTAGACCTGCATTAGCTATACGTGTGTGAAAGAACATACAGTAGCAATTAAATAAATTCATTAATTGATTTATTAATTAAATTAATTAAATCATTAATTAATTAAATTTATTAATGAAATTTAATTTTCGGTTTTTAGGTTTTCAGAGGTAATCCAGTATTTAAGTATAACCCTCCCTAAGTGAGTTTTTAGTGTACATAAGAAGATTTTTGTAGATGATAAATATAAAACTCTATGTACCTCAACATGTTATTCCCATTTGTTATATGAATTAATATTTTCTTCAAGAAATAATATCTCATGGTTCCAGAAGTACTTTTTAATTCTCTGCCAAGAATTACAAGGTTGATTTTTTTTCAGTCCCAAGTATGCTTCCTTCTTTAAAATGTAAATTCTGAAAAATGGGCAGTTGTATATATATTTGAGTGGCCATGGCTGGTTGTTTGTCACAAGAGACCTGATTTTTTAATCACCAGCCCATATTTTCCTGTGGTGCATAAGGCTGAATATATGGAGGACTATGCCTGGGATGTCTACAATTGAACATCCATGAATTAAAAATAGGATATTTGGAAAAATTTATTCAGAAAAGCATTATCAACTGTTGGAATGGACTGCTCAGGGATGTGTTGAGTCATCAACCATAGAACTACTTAAAAGACACGCAGATGTGGCACTTAGGGACAGGGTTTAATGGTGGACTTGTCAGTGTTAAGTTTGCTGATTGACTTGATGATCTAAAGATCTTTTCCAAATTAAGTGATTCTATGATTCTGTGTGTGTGGGGAAATAATGAATAACATTTTCCTGATCCCCACCTCTTCAACACAGAAGGGTTTAGAGAACTGTTGTGCAGCTCAGCCTCTTTGCTCTTGGCTTTTCCAAGGTGATTATCTATTCAGTTTTTCCATATTTTTGACAATATTTCCTGCTCTTCTGTGTACTTGAATTTTCAGGTGTAAAAGTCATCTTTTGGAATAGATACATCAGCACGCAATATTCTTATTTAGGTATTTAGTAAAAAACTATTATTTTACAGATTTTTCTATGTTAATCTAAGGATAAATCCTAATAGGCTGTATGCCTTTTTCATATGATTTTAACTTATATCCATCTTATATTCATGATTACAGAAGATAGGTTCACTAGAACCTTCTTTTGACTGTCACTGCCAAAATTCTGGTAGAGTTCAGATTTCAGTCTACAAAGTAACTACCTTGCATCCACTTATTCTACTGTATTTTTTCATGTTGTTATTATTGTACTTTAGTTATATTTGTCCTTACACAGTTCTAACTGTATTGATATGCCATACTCTGACAACTTTTTTTTTTAACAATTGGCATATTCATATCTGCTGTCTGTGATGCTGCTGTTAAAGGGGCTGATTTCAGCTGTACTTCAGTCCTCTGGGAACTCTTAGGTGAATACCACAGGGTCCTGACAATTTACCACTACCACTTTATGGATGGCTTCTATAATCTTCTTTACTAACATTTCAATTTGACACAGTTCCTCAGATTTTTTCTGCCGTAAAGAACAACTTTGATATAGGACTTTCTCAGCCTGTTCTGTAGTAAGCAGTAAGGCAACAGATTAGTTTGCTATGTCTGTAACAGCCTTGAGTGTTTCTTTTACACCTTGGTCATCCTCCAGCCTTACAGATCCACTGGCAGTCCCCCCACTCCCACGTCTTTGCTTATGAAATGTTCGAAAAAATCGATGTATCTGTTCATGTCTATTTCAGTACAATGTTCAGCACTATTTTGAATAAAAGCCTGTGGGTCAAATAAAAATTATGTTCTCCTCTTCAAGTAAAATGTATAGATCTCAAAATAAACAAGCCTTACATCTCTTGCTGCTTCTCCAAGCAAAAATTAACATGACATATTCTCCTGAATGTTTTTCTTTTCTAAGCAGGGAAAAAAAACCCTAACCAACTATTTTTCTTGCACTGAAAAGAAAAAAAAGGAAAATGTACAACGATGGTTTTAAAGTTTGCCTTTAACTTAGTTGCTTTCTTAATTAAAGTGAAGCAACCCTCTGACTGTCAGGTACTGCAGGCTACAGCTTCTGCAGTGTTATTGCAGTTGTGTGTTCAAATTTTGAGTTACATATCTAAGGAGCAGTTTTGAGGTGATTGTCTGTGGAGTCTTATAATATTTCTGTCTATTTAAGTGTTTCAAGGAAACATGCACAATTTTGCACATATTGTGGCCATTTCTTTTTAGAACTCTGGTCTTAAAAGTTCAGAAGGTAAAGGTTATAACCATCTGTGACTATGTTTCTGCTTGAATGTCAGCTCCATCTCAAACAGACTTCATACTAAAGAATACCATTCTAATAGTTATCAAACGGCTGCCAACCTCATCAGACACACTGCCAGCTCAAGGACTGTTAGAGGAAATTTAATACAGGAATGG
This sequence comes from Pseudorectes ferrugineus, assembly GCA_008033365.1. Taxonomy (NCBI): domain Eukaryota; kingdom Metazoa; phylum Chordata; class Aves; order Passeriformes; genus Pseudorectes; species Pseudorectes ferrugineus. Next base: position 13,356 of record QWTY01008780.1, read on the forward strand.
CCAGTCACTCTCAGATATTTCTGGAAGAAAACCCAATAATTCAGGATCAGTGCCTAAGTTTTCTTTTTACATGTAAGAATTCTGTAACGTCTATTGGTCAACTTTTAACATGATTTCTGTAAAACCTCAATATATACAAGGAATGTACTATTTTCAAGTTAGCACTAGCACCTGCCCCGTTAGTGTGCCAGCCTCCTCATTGTGCTCACCCCACTGCATTTCCTGTGCATATGTGTTCTGTAGAAAAAGTTTACATGGATTTATATGAACCTCATATGTCCAACTCCTTTGCCATTTTGCATGTATAAGCCCTGCTAAGCTCTGTTCAAATGCCATGAGTAGAGTGCCTTCACCATTTGGACACTTCTTGTAGGTGGATTTCTGCTTCATGTTTCCTTTGAGAGAGTTTATTCTAACACGCGTTCTCTCTCATATTTGAAAAAAAGTTTGCTTTAAGGAACTTGCAGTTCTATAGAGACTTCTCTACAGTACTTTGAAATAGCTTTTGTCATGTGTCAAAAAACAAAAAGGCTTTCCTCTGTGCCCTGCATTATCATACGTTATCTTCTGAAGTGAATTAGAGAGTAGAGAATGTATTATCAGAGTCTGGTTGTAAACTTACATTTGTAGAAGTCTCTACAGATGCTGGGTTTATGGAAACTGTTTTCCTTCCCCTCTGTTGGCTTTTTACACAGATGTTTCCTCCAGCATATTTTTCTTTGTACTTGCACTTTAAATATACATACGGACAAGTCATTGTGGTGGAGAGATTACTAGCTCCAGGAATGTTTTATGTATTTCTAAAAGTAATTTTCTAATATTTTCCTTCAACTCTGTCCATCTGGAGGTTGGTGCCTTGGAACAGGCAATGCTGGATGCTTTAGTCATGGATCGTGTGGATTTTGTGAAACTCTTAATAGAACATGGAGTGAACATGCACCGTTTTCTTACCATATCTCATTTGGAAGAACTCTACAATACAGTGAGTATTTAAAATCCCAGTGTACAACTTTTGATATGAAAGCCTGGAAACAATACTGTTTTGCTTAAGAGATCTGATGGTTAGGCCACATTTTTATGAAGGATTTTTGAAAAAAAAAAAAGGAAATTAATGGGTTTGGTTGTTTTTGATTGTAATGTGGGGGTTTGGGAATGGTGTACCAGGTTGTTAGTTTTGATTCACTGTCATGAACCAGATTGAGTACTCATTTGAAGCTGATGAGAAATATGTTCAGATTTTAATCTGGTAGGTAATACATGCTTACCTTGCTGAAAATGATATGTTGTTTAGACCAAAGCTATACCAGCTTCTTTCTAGAATATGTCATGATTTAAGATAGTAGAGGTGTTGCAGATTGTTGTTGAAATATTTTTGAAAAGATTTGTGAGTAGAGTGGGAAGAGTTTCAATCACAGTAGTTTATTCTGTAGATTTTTTTAGCTGCTTTTTTATACTGTATTGATTTTCTAGTATAGAGTGACACATTTGTTTACTGTCTTTTCTATTCCCACCACAGAAACAAGGACCAACAAATCTCCTTTTACACCATCTAGTTCGAGATGTGAAACAGGTAATAGACATAGTAAAAGCTGGAGACAAAAACACTAGACTCGAACTTCAGTGTCCACTGGCAAGCTGATATTAGATAATACAGGGGAATTTTAGTGATAGAAGTGATGGCTTCATTATTACAGTCCTATATCTGCTAAATGGTTTCATCTTAATTCCATTGACCCCCTAAGCAATTAACCAACATACTGCTGCTGAGGCTCCCAAGGGTCCTGTACCTTAATTTCAAAGCCGAGCAGTTCATGCAGATCAGACTCTCTTTCTCACATTAATAAATTGATATTTTGAAGTGATTGTACAAAAGACTTAGTGAATTAGTGCAGTAATTATGCTCATTGGTTTAAGGTTTTCTACTTTTCCCCCAAAGTTAAAGAAGTCTTTCCTTGTTAGAGCAGTAACAAAAAGATACTCTGACAAGAGATAAGACTTCGATGTGCTGCATTGCCTAGGAGAACAGAAGGTGGCAGTGGATGACTACTGCATGGAGCACTGGTTCCATTAGTAATTTAGTAGCAGCCTCGTTATTTAGATATATCATTAATTTATTTCACAGCTCTGTTATCTATTGTACCTCACAGCACGGCTTAGCCAGGAAGGGATGAACTGTTCTTTATGCATCTAGACTTCAACGAAGGAGATTCCTAGATCCAAATCTAGACTAACTGGCTAATTCTTTCCAGGGTGTGATTGCTAAGATAAAATGAAGTGGTAAATCTGAGTGTTTGCAGAGTTCTGTTGGATTTGTGGTGTGATTTTGTTATTGTGGGTGACTTTCATGTCAATCCCATTTATGGTTCTTCAGATAGATGTAGGGTATCCTGGTCTCCATAACAAACTATTTTTTGTGTTTTTCCATACTGATAAATATATTTAAGATCTAATTTATGTTATAAATCTGGAAGATCTATATGTTGAAAGGTCTAAATCTTGAAAAAACATGGAGCTTTTCCAGGCTGAGAAATCTCTCCTCTTCACTGAAGTGATTGATATGACCCCTTCCCTAAAATCCATATATATATATGTCTCTATATATCTCAGGACACTTTGGGAAAACCCTGTAAGTGATCTAAAGAGAAGCTTTTAGCACTTCATATACAGTAATGGAATTAGTGTAAAAAACGTCTGCACACTTTCTATGCCATTGTGTAAGCTAAACTTGGGACCTGCAAACAGGTCTAAATGCTGAAAAGCCTTTTCCACCTGAGCTTCTGTAAGTACATATAAGTGCTCTGTGAATGGGTTGTGCAGTTGCAGTCTGCTTAAATAGGGTGACACTATCGTTGGGACAGCAGAGTGATGTGACCATGGATTTCAGAATATTTTCTCCGTTAGTGTCACCAGCTTTGATGCTGCTACGTTTGAAAGAAGATACATTGCAGTCTGCTCTGATGACTTGGAAGGTGGGGATTAGTGCAGAGAATTATCTACACATGTAGGTAGTCAGAAATAGTTGTCTAACTCTCAGTGACAGACCTGACAAACTATTCTGAGATGTGCTTTTGCCCCAGAGTGCTCAGCATGTTGATGCCTTCTGTAACCTGGGGCTTAGCTGACTGTACTGAGGCTTGCCACTGAAGTCTATTAAAAAAACGCCCTCAGTCCAATGGGGAAAAAGACTTTTCACAGTCTGAAAGGCATACAGTGCTAGGAATACATAACATCTCTGATCTCATGTATATCCATGCCCTTTTTTCACTTCAAGGAGTTGCAGTTTAAGGTTTTACCAATAATTTTTAAAATCTGCATGGAAGATAATCTGTTCTTCAGAGAATTTGTCACAAACCTTGGGTCTTGGAAGGACAGTGGAGGTAAGATGGGCAATGGTGCTTTAAACAGAAGTGCTGAGAGACGCAGAAGGTAGAGCTAGTGCAGGTACTGCCGTTGTCCTAGTTGGCAAGACAGCCTTGAGCCTCAGCAAAATATTTCCAGTCTCTAGAAATTACTCTGCAACATTAAATCCATTCTTCAGCTACTTCTTCAATTTTAATTAAAGTGCCTAGTCATACCATGCTAGTTTTCTCTTGTTATGAGAAGAAGGTTTTCATCAGTACGTCTGCTGTTTGTGCTTGTCGTGAAGAACTGTTACCCTCACTGTTGGATGCAGCTGATCTTGTGAATTTGCAATGTATGTCCCTATGCTATGTGGGTACAGTGAACTGCAGACATCACATTTTCCCCTCTTTTCTAGGGGAGTTCCGTATGTGTAATGAATGTGCACATGTGAATGAATGTGAATGATGCAAGACCTCTCAGCTGCACCTTTTTCCAATTTTCCCTTACAATAGGAGGGCTATGACATGGTTGAATGTTGCATATAACAGCATCATGAAATGTTTGTGACATTTGGTATTTCAGAACAGCCTTTCTTTGGATTACAAGATATCACTGATTGACATTGGACTAGTGATAGAGTACCTCCTTGGTGAAGCTTATCGGAGCAGCTACACAAGGAAGAATTTCCGAATTCTCTACAACGATCTCTACAGAAAACACAAGGTATCTTCTTCCAAATCACTGGTCACCAAGAAAAGCCAAAATGTGACATCTGAAAATAGCTCAGGTTGTCATCATGGTTTGTCTGAAGAGCATCATTTTAAATGTATGCCATACTTGTCTGTCTGAGAACTGCAGAGAGGTTGTAAATAAAAGAGAGAAATCCTCAAGGCTACCGGTGATTGCTAAATTATTTGTTAGTTCAGTAAATTTACCTTCATTTCCAGTATCTGGGTTGTGTTTTGTCTGTCATCCATCAATAAGGAATGACAAGATCGTGCCAACCACCATTTTCCCTTTTTTGAAACAGTTACGTTTCCATTCTTGCAGCTTGAACCACATCACAGAAATACTGAATTCCACATGCTTAGAATTAGACTTAGGGTATGTCAGCATTCTCCCTGTTGGTTTTCCAAAATCAGCAACTTAAAAGCAGCCTAAACTTCTCAATAAATTAGCTGAATGTCATTTCCAACATCCCAGAAGGAGCAGATTTACTGCATAAGAATGATACCCAGTTTTTGTAGTAGAACTGGACTTTGCAGTTCTTCCATATGTTTAAAAACAAACAACAAAACCCTCTCATCCCCGTGAACTCTTTCTATCACTAAGAGAAGAACTTCATAATGATCAGGGAAAATGAGAAGAAATAATGAAACCTGTAACTTGGAGTGAATAGAAACACAGAGACAGAGCTTCCTGTGTGTCACTAATTTTTAACACAGTGCTTAAAAAAGATGTGAGCAGTTGTAACACTTCTTGCTCTTTCCTAATGAAATATGACCTTAACAGTGATAGGTGAAACCATATAATCTTATAACTTGGAATTGCTGGGAAGAGCATTAGTGATTCAGCTGTTAACATTCTTCCCTCTTAGCCAACACTGAACAAAATTTACAGAGATGTTAGATGTGCCATCCTTCAGAGGAAATTATCAGCAAGAAGTTCAGAGACTTCTGTCTTTCAAATGGCTTATGGCGTATTTAATAAAGGTCAGCACTCAGAAGAGCTTCCAGACTGGGTGATTCCATCTGTTGCAAACCTATTGTTACAATTCGTGGATGCTATGTAATTCAAAATGGGTATTTTGAATTCAGAGACTCAGAAAAATATATATTTTTAACTGAGATGTGAAATAGGCCGTTTTTTTTCCCTTGATGGCATAAGCTCCAGTGGTAGTTATGGTGATTGTTGAGTCACTAGTTTTTGAATAACATCAGTTTCTACATGCACTCTTGCAGTCAGCAAGTACCAGCTAACTTTATTTCTAATTTGCATTTCTCTCCTCATGTTTTATGGTTTGCCTTTGGATCTAGAGAGTGGCCTCCAGCTTGCCTCAAAGCCTCTCTCATTCCTTTCATCAGAGTAATCAGATGGATAGTGGAATGGGATCCACCGAAAGTACTTTGCATTCTCAGTTCTTCAGAACTGCACAGCCTTACAAATACAAGGTAATATTGTTTATTCTAGACTTTGCTTAGGACATATTAGGCTGATAATCATTTTATTGACAAATTTTAGACATGTTGGTCAGGCTCTTAGTTTTCATAATTCTACTTAAATTGCAGTGGAAACAATGCTTTACTGCTCACTGCTCATGAAGTACAGGTCTTGCAATTTTAATGGTGAAATCAAGCTCAGACTCCTTCTGTGATAGTTTTTTAACTTCCATCCATTAGTTGCTAAGGGCTTTAATTCACTGAAATGTAGTATCACCAAATTTCTGAGTATCAAGCATGTGTGAAAACTCTTCTGATTTGGAAGAAATATAGGAGTTCTCCGACTCTCCTAATGCTTTCTCATGATTGCTTATTAAAGTGCTAGACTAAGCCTGTTAAGAACAGGGACGTTTTGAATATTTGGAAAATGGGGACAGAGTATTTTCTTTCAAAGAAAGAATGACAAAGGAGCAAAGATTGGCATTCATTCATATCTATCTATCTATCTGACAAAACATAAAGTAGGATGAATTTAAATGGCTGTGTTGGAATTAGAGCCAAAATGAATGCGTTATAGCACTGACACTTCCTCACTTTTATCAGTAATTTTTTTTTTCCTGTGCCTTTCACTGAAAAATATCCAGATATTAATGTATAGCAAGTTTACATTAGAAGTGTGATGGACAGTAAAAATAATCTTTAAGTACCTAAGGTGTATATTTCAGTCTACTGTTTGCTTTTTCTTCTATCATGACACATATAAAAAGGAGAGTAAAAGCAGTTTCTTGGTATCATGGGGTTTGGAGACTTCCCAGCACTATGGAAAGGGAAGTTACGAAGGGCATGGATGCAGAGTAAGGTGTATTTTTCCTTTGTTAATGTTACCAGCTTCTTAGCATTGGTAATCTGAACATGATCCTAGCTGTGGTTTATGACTTGAATGTATATATCTATGAAAGAGTTTGCTACTTGCAATTCAAATTTGTGTGGTGTTTTATTTTCATGAATCTGAACCTCAATCATTCACTGGGTTTTGGTTTTTTTTTAAATAAATTTATAGGAAAGATCCAGTGCTTTCCCAAAGTATAAGAAGAAATCAAAAGAGGATATAAACTACACAGAGAATTATGAGTCAACTGGCTTCATCTACCCCTACAATGACCTCCTGGTTTGGGCAGTATTAATGAAAAGACAGAAGATGGCAATGTTCTTCTGGCAGCATGGAGAGGAAGCCATGGTCAAAGCTGTTGTGGCTTGTAAACTCTACAGAGCAATGGCACATGAGGCTAAACAGAGCAACATGGTGGATGACACTTCAGAAGAACTCAAGAAGTATTCAAAGTATGAGTTCTCCCTTCATTTCAGATAAAGTTCTCTGGTGCTAAGAATGGTTAGATACTGCCCTAATCTGCTAAGAGTTAGTAAAGTTAGTGATCCCATGGATTATGGAGTATAAAAAAAATACTTTCAGATGCTCACTATTGATACTATATAATGGATCTATGTGTAGTGTGGTGGAGAGTTAAAGGAAAGCTAGTTGCATATTACCTGGATGCATATTTGAAAATTGTGCCGGTACAAGGCAAATTTGGAGAAAAATATCCTCTGATAGAAGGCAGGT
>QWTY01008783.1:9257-24434 GCA_008033365.1 Pseudorectes ferrugineus
AGCTTTTGTTGAGCTTTGTCCAGCTTGTTTGTAGTCTGAAGTATTATAAAGTAATATATTATTTTGCTGTCTTGTTTTTAACAAGAAAATATATATTCCAAATAATAGAAATACATTTGTCAATTTTATTCATATATTGTTTTCCCCTTGCAGGTTTGATCCTTAAAGTCAGTTAATTTGTGTGAAAAATACCACATGTTCACATGAACATACAGTTCATCAGAATATCTCTGTTCTAAGGTTTGGATCAAGGGGTGGGTGTAGATGGAGACAGTCCAAAAAAATCTAAAATGTATTGCATACAAGTATTAATACATGCAGAACTGATTTGTTGGATGACAAATAAATTCAAAAGGCAACAAGTTAACACTAATAGGAGATAAATATCTTGCTGCCACAAGACATATTTGAACAAATATCTCAGGCTTAAAAAATAGAAGATTTAGATGTGTCTTATCTATTTATCCTTACAGAAACAACATTCAAATCTATGACAACTTCTGTCTGCAAACAAAATGCACACCCACAGGTGTCTGCATGAAAGATTTTGGGGTAGCAGATGCATGCAGAAATCTGGCAGAGTAAAGAAACCTAGTATATCTAACACAGTTGGATAGTCATAAATGGATAAACATCTGCTCTGTTATGTTCTACATATCTTTGCTTAGAAAATACAAGAGCAGGTTAGAGTCTCAAGTATGCTTTCTATTCATGACAATATAATTTTGTCGCAGGGTTGAGAAACTTACTGCAGTATACAATATGAAATAGTTAGAAATAAATCTTAAGGATCAAATCATAGATCTTTGAAAACGAACATGGAGTAGAACTGCTGTTGCTTATTAATCGTGTACTGCTTGGTATTTGTGTTTAGGTAGTCTGTTTCTAGAAGTCAGCTGTCCTTTGTCTGACATCCCCTAGCAGTTCATCGACTCAGATGTAATTGTATATAAGTTAACTGAAAACTGAACACAGTATTTGGCCCAAAATATTTATGGGACAATTTGTCTACATCAGCTTGGGCTGACCAGCTTTGAGTTGAATTAGCTCAGAGACTGCCCTTTATTTTTGCATTTCACTTAATTTTTTATCCACCGGGGAGTGGTGATTACATTTGCCTCAGGAAATTTCTGGTCAGTTTGCATATTTGATTGAGGGTCTGAAGTTAGTAATATGTAAAAACGATTTTTCATTTTTGCATTGTGTGCAACACTTCCTTTTCTCCAATAAATGGAGACAATATTAAAAAGTCATGCTTGTACAGTCAGTCTTATGATTATAATGATGTTTTCTTGTTTACTGGCTCAATTCCTAGTTTAGACATCTACACTTTGTAATTTGACAGAAAACAATGACTGTGAGGCGCTCTGACACATTAATATTTTTATGGTCATGATTTACTACAGCAATGCTCAGACACTTTCCCAATACAAAAATTCAAGGTGCAGCCTGCACATACCTACCTAATTAATTTACTGAATTGTTAAGAAACTTATTTCTTTACATTGTCCACAATTTGTTGCTTTTTGACTTATGACTAGTTGTGTCTAAGTCTACACACCCCTGAAGATACAGGAATCTGCAAAGCAAGCACAAGGAGAAAGAAACAAAGGACAGTACACAAGATCTATGGCTATAGTAGCAAAAAGTTTAGATGTAAAGATGACAGCAAACTCTTGCCAGCTGTTAATCCAAATAAATAAATACTTGCACAATCTTACTTTCTTTCAGAAGCATATTTTGGGATCTCAAGTGCAAAACAAAGTTCTTCTCCATCAGGAGTATGAAGTATGGGCCCACTTCTGCATTCTGTAAATCTCCACTTCTTCACTCATCATGACGACCAATGATCTCAAGCTGTGTCTGAAGCTATGCTGAAATACACAAACACCACAACGTGATGAAGTCCTCACCTGCCTTCTTTAGAATCAAAGACACACTGTCACCTCAGGATCTCTGACTACAAAAGATTTTGTTCTTCACAAAAGGATCTTCCGATTCATGGTGAAGTTACCTTAAGAAATATACAGCAGTATACCTGTGACCTTGGTAGAGTACAGGGATATGGTTTGGTTGTGTAGGGATGGGATCAAGAAAGCCAAGACACAGACGAAATAGGACAAGACAAGGGATGCAAAGAATAAGAAGGGATTCTCTAAATAAATAGGTCAGAAAAGAAAGGCCAAGGAGAATATACCCCCACTGATGAGAAGGGAGGATTATTGACAACACGTATGGAGAAGTCTGAGGTACTCCATGAGTTCTTCTCCTCACTCCACCGGCAGTCAGGCTTTACTCATCTCTCACCTTCCTGAACGTCCAAGGGAAGGTTGCAGGAGCAAAATGTCTCCCAATGTAAGTGAAGAACAGGCTCAAGACCACTTGATGAAATGGCATATCCACAAGTCTATGTGGCCTGCTGAGGTACATCCCAGGGTCCTGAGGGAACTCATTGATGTTGACAATCCACTCTCCATCACATTCAAAAAGTCATGACAGTCAGGGGAAGCCCCAGACAACTGGAAAAAGGGAAAGATCACTTCTGTTTTTAAATAGGGTGGAAAAGAATATTCACAGAACCACACACAACCACAGAATTGATTGGGTTGAAAAAGACTTCTGAGAGCATCAAGTCCAAACTCCACCAGGTCAACTAGACCACTTAGCTATTGTAGTAAGCACCTAATTATTCCCACAGTATGACATGAAATATATAGATGAATATAAATAGTTTACATATTGGATAGGCTCTTGTATCATCACTTCTGGGTAAAGAATCAACCAGTATAATAAGCCTTTCCTCCTAGTGAGCGGCTTCCAAAAAAACTAGAATAGGATAGACTACATCAGGGGCAAACTTATGGCTGCTCATTGTGAAAATTTTCATTAGCTCTTGTTTCTGGAAGTGAAAATATCTCTTTTTTCTTACTAAAATGTATTCATCCAGGTCTACAGTAGCAGAAGTCTCCATGGGAAACAAGAAGCAGGGCTTAAAAAACAGTGAAAATAGGCAGGGTTTTTCTATGTAGAATTTCATATCTTCTGAAAAAACAAGTGACTTTACGCCATGTGAAATAGAGTGAAATCCTGTTCCTGCTCATGTTAATGGCAAAGTTACTTGTTGTCCAGAGTTACATTTTTCCTCAAAATTTATTTCATGTTTCCTGAATGTATTGTGAACTATATATATATGAAAATGGGTATGAAATTATCTGAATTTTCAATATAACATGCAAATTCCACCTGGAAAGCCAACTAACTACTTATTTTAAAGTATGTCTATGAGGTTAAGGCTGAAAATTCACTGCAGTTCTCATTCAGGCATTTATAGATTTTCCTCAAGCTTAATCTTGTGTGTCAGCAACACGGTGACAGGCAGCAGTGAAAATGGGAGGAAATATTTATGGTGGTTTTTTCTACCTTCTTTTTATAATGTTACTGTTATCTGACCTTCAGGGACACAGCCATTTGGCACTGTTGTTTGATGAAGTAACAAAATGCCTCATACTCCAGGAATGAAAGATAAATTTTGAAGTCTTAAATATTTGGGAGTATACAGAAAAATTGTGAAGATTGTTATTTAACTTAATTCCATTCTTTGTTTTATAAATAAATGAATGCAACAGGTACATATGTGGCAATACAGACTTCTAATTTATACAATTAACATTGTAATAATGAAATACTATTTTTAAAATAAATCATGATCTCTAAATTAAAGGTTTCTACTTATCAGTACACTGCAATGTCCAGCCTGCATGTAAGGATCAACTTACACTAATGTCACCCTGATTGCAGATGATTTTCATTTTATCTTGAAGATTATCGGTTTAAACAATTTGAATATATATTGGTTCACTGTAATGTTCTAAACTTGTGTTTTGATGTCATAAACACACTTGGCAAGCTCTTCTCTGAAGAGTGAACATTTATTTTCAGCCAGAAAGAAGAGCTGCATACACAGAGTGGGCTCCTGCCTTATTTAGGTGTCTGGGAAAATCTGAGTTCTGGGGGCAGATGACCTGGTGAGAATATAATCTGGACCTGAAAAAGTAAAATTGTGAGAGGATATTGTTTTTAACTGGTAGCTGCTGAAGTAGGGGAGGTAAAACCAAGCATATCCAGTTTCAATGTAGACTCTGCTGGATAATCTACTCAAAGCATGGGCTAAGATTGAGGGTGACATAGGGTATGGGTGAATGCCCAAGAACTGGAAGCAGAGCACACTCTTGAAGTTGCTTGGTTTTAGGAGATTCGGACACTCTAAAAAGTTGTGGAGTTATCCAAAGCCTACAGATCCCAAAAGTGATGTTTTACAAGGAAAAGGAGGAGGAATTCATTATAATCTCTCCATACATGGGGTAGGTCTGATGTTACTCCAGCGAAATAGAATAGAATAGAATAGAATAGAATAGAATAGAATAGAATAGAATAGAATAGAATAGAATAGAATAGAATAGAATAGAATAGAATAGGATATTTCAGTTGGAACCCACAACAATTATCCTGTCCAACTGCCTAACCACTTCACAGGACTGACCTAAAGTTAAAGAATGTTTTTAAGAGCACTGTCCAAATGCTTTGGCCACTGTCAGGTTTGGGGTATCAAACACCTTCCAAAGAAGCTTTTTCCAGTGTTTGATCACCCTCATGGTAAAGAAATGTTTATGAAGGTCCAGTCTGAACTTCCATTGGTGCAACTTTTGACCATTCCCATGTCTTATCATTGGATCCCAGGCAGAGGAGCACAGCACCTCACTCTCCAGGTTCTTCCCTAAGGAAGCTGCAGAGAGCAATGAGGTTGTCCTTCAGTCTCTTTTCCTCCACATGAAACAAAAGCAGTGTCCTCAGCTACTCGTCACAGAACACGACATAGATTTTAGGGTTGAACTCTAGAAACCAGCTCAAGCAAAACCACTCTTGAAAGCAGAACTGAATACTGTAGAGAAAGAGGCAAATCTCGTATTTCAGACCTAGATACTAATTGAACAGAAAAAGGAAATACCTGAGGTGAGAGTTCTGTGCTGAGGGGAGATTCTTCTTGGCAGATTTCATTCTTTGTTCTGCAGAGAAGAGAAGGCTGAAGTAGCTCGTGTACAGATAAATATGACCAGCTTTGCTTGGTTGAGACCAGCAGACTCACAATTGTACCCATCAAAGCAGCTGAGCCAGGCTTGAAAGGTACCTGAAAGCAGAAAACCAGATGAAATTACTACTTTCATTCAGCAACATAAAAAATGGAAACAAAGTAAAAAGGATTAAGATGGAAACCTGACAGAATATCTAATATAGCAAGATGCAGATTTTTTTGGAAAAATCAGTTGCTGGAGCAAAAGTGGAAGATTATAAATTTAAAAAGTTAAGTTAAAAATTAAAACATCAGAGAAGTGGGACAATTTTTTAAAAGGATGCAGTAGTCATACTTAGACTGTCAATAGGTATGTGAAGTGCAATATAAATTTCCATCCTGTAGTTGTAAGATACCTTCATTTCCAGGGCAATGTACACTGCAGATTCCGAGACAATATGTGGTCTGTTTAAACAGATCAAACATTAAATACTATGTTCTGTTATGCCCCTACTTACATGGTTCATACTTATTTTGAAATAAAAGAGAAAATCAGTAATTTGAATATTTTGTATATGTATGTAAATGAAGACACATTAAAAAACTGGGGTAATACATAAAACCGAAGATTTTTCCAGCAATTAGAATATTTTAACGAATACTTTTCAACAGTGCTGGTATCTTTATGACAACACTGTTATGTACTTTGAACTCTAGAAACATCAATGCTAGTTTTATGGAACCCTTGATTTTGAGTTTTGAGTTTTAAAAAATAGAAACCTATAAACATCACAGAAATACACTGCCTACTTAGGGCTTCAGCTGCTATTCTTAGATCATAAAAAAATATTGATCTCTGCAAGAAACTGCTGCTGTTTTGCTAAAGTTTGCATAAGTTTCTTATGTAAATTAATACATCAAGAACACTGCAGTAAAAATTAAAACGAACTCTCAGCACTTTGGTTCACTTTTTGGTGCTTTTTTAAAATGGATTTTATACCTAAACCTTTTGTTTTCAATGGTCAATTCTCACATTCTAACTTTTTTTTTCAGTGGTCAATATGTTTTTACAATCTTTAATGGCTATACTGGTCTGCTGCTTCTAATATGTGAAAATCTGATTTCAGAAATAGCTTTTTATTTGCCAGACGGTTAGAATACTTTAGTTGATTTATCCAGGTCTTGGGAAATATAATTTGAAGGATGACACAACTTTGGCTTCCTTGGAAGACAAAGAAGACCTTATTTGGAGAAGTTTAACTCTTGTGAAAAAATGAGTGAAACGCAAGAATTTTTTCCAATCACTCTAGTTACTGTTCAAATTGTACCAAGACTGTCAGCTTTAAGGACTGTCCTTAGAATCTTAAGATGTGAAGAGCAGGTTTCAGCTCCTTCAGCCCCCAATCATGTAAGCTGTACAAGATATTGCAAGAAACTATACCTCAAGCAAAAGCCTACCAAAGCTGTTAAAAGAATCTTTATTTCTTATGGACGCAGAACAGAGCATCAGTGCTGCTGACAGCTCAGCATGCCTGGCACTGGGATATATTTGCAGCAGCAGTGCTGCTAGGAGTTAAAGGAAAGCAAGATTTTATCACAGAAGACAGAGGCATATGTTTAAAGAGAGCAATCACAAGAGCCAGCCGAGGTGCTAATAAGGACCAGAGGGTAACAGCTCCGGGACTTCAGGAGGGGAGCCAACATTAGGGAGTTAAATATCATTTTGAAATAGGTGTCTGACCTCTGAGACCTGACCATGTCAGTCGTGCCACATCTTTGGCTGAAACAAGGAACAGTGATCAATGTCAGAGAATGAACATTTGACTTAATGCACCTGATCCACCTCAACACCTAATGCTGTCAGAATCTCTGACTGCAGGGTTTTGCTCTGTTTAATTCTGAGACTCCAAATTGGTTTCTTTAAATTTATTGTGAGGTTTTTTTAATTCCTCACAGCAGTTATTTTCTTCCCAGATTCACTCTCTCATAAAATTTCATATGGTTTTATTCAAAATAAATCCTATTTATGCTTTCCTAATCAGCTGAAAATAAAGTATATTTATGTCTACACCTGCAGCTCACTCCTGTTTGTTGTCTTAACCCAAAATTGTATGTCATCCTTGCATTGCCTGTTTGCTGATCCCCAGTTGTTTTCCACATCATTGCTGATTAATTCTAGATTTAGAACCTTGTTACTTTTAAAACTTCCCAATTATCACATTTTCCAGGAAAGTGTAAGCATAAAGAAAACCATTCACATGTTTGAAACAGATGTGTTTCAATCAGTGGAAATCCACCCACAGGGTGCAATTGTGCCTTCCTGAACTAAGTGACACAGTGAGAAAAGGATACTGGAGATTCTTGTGTATCTTGCATGACAGTATGGATTTTTAAATTAATTTTTTGAGAAGGAAGCCAAAAAAGAAAAAGCGACACCAGATGCAGTCACCCATACTCATGCTCCATTTCAGAGCATTTTAGTCACCTACTGCAGCCCAAGTGGGCATGACAATAAAAGAGAATTATCTCTTGTCATATCAAGGATACCAGGATACTTGGCACTTAATATCCTTGCTTTGCCTCACATATGACGCTGGATTGAACAAGTACTGCAGCAGATGCTGTTTCTGCTGCTATGGAAAATCAAAGCAACATGTTGAATTTAAAGTGAGGAACACTATAAGGTAATACGATTATGTTTAAATTTTCCCATGTGCATAAAAAATACAAGGAATTAGTCTACTTCTGGATATTTATATCTTGTTAAAAGCTACCACACAGTATTAATGCAGAAGACTTGGGTCAGTTCAGGATTCACAATGTTAGAAAGGAAAGACATTATTTGGGATGAAGAAAATATTTCTAGAAATTCATATCCTATATTTCATATTTATTATGGAAAGAAAAGAGATGCATAGACAGTCAGAAAATACAACTTTTTTAATGAGCAAGAGCAAGGAAGGGAGAGAAATATGAAGAGAACTCCTTTAGTCACCTAATACTAATAGTTTCTTTTAAAGAAATTAAAAACAAAAAAACACCCACACAAAGAAAAAGAAAAACAAAAAAAAGGAAAAAAAAAGAAAAGGATGGGCCCAGGATTCTATACATGGAAATCTACTTCTACAGACAAAATGCTGTACACAGAAAGATATATTTCAAATTTGTATCCTGTCTCTTGAACAGAACTTGAATTGCTTGTGCACTGAGATGTTTGATTAGGTAATAGTCATTTGGAATTTTCTGTCAAGAGGAAGTATGGAAGCAAGACCCGTTTAATGATAACATAGTTTGATAGTGTGAGCTTTACTCAGCTCTAATTTCTGTGAAATATATAAAGGAAACAGACTAAGATTACAATATCTTTTTATAAGGGAGGGAACAAGTTTTAGGAATATTTGGTTATATTTCTTTTTGACTTGTCCTAGGTCAAGTAAAGGCACCGGTCTATCTAAAAGGGGTTGCAAAAAGTACCATGGAAATAGCATTATGCATACAGTCCCTCTCTTGCACAAATCTTACACCCTTCTTGATGCAAAAACCTGAAAAGAAAAGGAAAAGCTGGTCATTCAAAAGGTGAATAACAAAGGCATCTTGATTTCATCAAGATTGGGTTTGGTTCTCTTTCAAATAATATAAAGAAAAAAATACCACAATAGATCTAAGGAAGTAAAAATTACTTCTGAAACTAGTGATACATAACCGGTTTTGAAGAGTTTAGCTGTCTGGAAAATGGATCTGTTGACACTTATCGAAAATATGTTAAGGGAAATTTCACTGCAGGTATTACAGGCTGGGGTAGAACTCACAGTAGGTACAATTTGCACCATCAGACAACAAATCTGGCTGCAGGAAGGTTGATATGCCCTAGTCCAAAATTTTTTGCCTAAAGGGTTAACAACATATTGATGTGTGTAGAAGAATGGATATCAGCTATCATTAATCAGAATCAGAACTACAGTAATCAGTAGTTAAAAATGTATACATAACTTGACAATATTTACTCACTTATACTTCCTTAGAATGAGATAAAAATACCCTAACTTTGGGAGTGGTCTCATCCACCTTTTTTTTTTTCCCTCCAGAAAGAAAACGTCATCAACAAGCTGACACTATACAATTTCATTTCCACGGTGAAACTGAAGAGTCTACATTTCTTTGAAACTAGGAGAATTATTTCAGTATTGGATAACTGTAATTCCAGTCCAGAGACATTATTAAACGTCTTAATCCACAGATAATATATATAGCTGTTGAGTCAGCAGAAAGATTCACAGATTCATGTTAATGCTGTACTTCAAAAAATATATATGAGTAAAAAGTGGATAAAACAACCAAGTATATCAATATATATTTCCCAATATTTGCAAAGTAGGGATTCAATTTCTTACACTTACCTGTAATATTTATGCATTTTACAGACATTGAGAGATCAGATTTCCTTCACAAAATTAAAGTCATTAAAAGTCTACAATAGAACACTTGCTTAAAAAGTATTTTAAATTATCATGACTGATGCCCTCATTCTATTTATTGGTAGTTCAGGCTCCTGTATTGGCCAAAAAATATTTCATTGTATATCTGTGTCTCTTAACATGGTTGTGTTTGTGTGCAATTATTGCAAAAGTGAAAAGGGGAATTAATGATCTTCATATCCTAATATTTATAAGAATACAGCATAAGGAAGGATCTATGCATGCTTGAAAGATAAATAACAATAATTTTCTATTATTCCCCCATTCTGATTATCTGGGGTTTTAAAATCTGAATTTCCCTACTGTTTCCTCTTTTTTTTTTTTTTCATATATTCAGATTGTATTTCCTGAAATCTTCTTCTAACTTTTAATATGATAAAGAAAAAAAAAAATCATAGAGGGAAAGTATCACATATATTAAAAAACCCTTTATTAACTAATCACATTGGTGAAGTCTAGCAGCACAGAATTGCCATAAGAAATTTATATATAATTCATAGAATTGAAATATATTTGAGAATTATCAGTTTCAACAGACACTGTGAAAACAGAAAGAGAAACTAATTTCAGGGAGTATAACTCAGAATTATCTATTCTAGGTATCTGCAACATTTTCATCTTTCATTACAATTTAACTATATTATGTTTCTGATAATTTTGGGGAGAACTGTGGAAGGGATGACGACTAGTCCAGTCTTTTGCTCAAGGTGGAAATTCTGCTTACACTGACATTCTGAGTCTCACCAAGGAAATTCTTCACAATCACAGTGACAGTAGGATAAATAGTAAGCTAAATTCTATGTGCACTAAATACTTATTTGATCCTCAAATGAAAGTGTGACTGAATGGAGACACATTGACAAAAAAACCACTAAATTCACTATTTACTGTGTGTCATTATTTAACACAGGTTTTTCTTTAGGTATGATGCATTAGGACACTTCAGTTCTCAGGGACCCCCGAACTAACATTTCAACTTGTGTGTACAAATAGTGAGATGTCAGTATTTTGCACTGAGTTGTCACATAAAACACTTTGTTTTACCTAATTTTTCAGAGTCAAAATCACTCTTGCAACCAACGGAGTATTGCATGAGAAAAGAGGAAATTTGAGAGAGCATAATTTTTCTCTTTGCATGGTGATTTCTTTGTTAATTGACATC
The DNA here is from genome assembly GCA_008033365.1 of Pseudorectes ferrugineus. NCBI lineage: Eukaryota > Metazoa > Chordata > Aves > Passeriformes > Pseudorectes > Pseudorectes ferrugineus. The sequence goes on from QWTY01008783.1 coordinate 19,963, forward strand.
TTTTCTTTCAGCATACCTGTATTCTCAGTTAGAGAATACATTTTTTTTTCCACATGGAGACATTATTTTTGTGGATTAAATAACTTTGTTATATTCATGGAGATCCATGCCTACAAACACAAATATTCATATTCAGTCTCTTGCTTCTCCCTGCTTAACCCTCTATTCATGTAGTTCATGGTTACCTGATTATCAGTTATCAATTATCGCACATTGGAAAAGCTTTGATACTGACTAGACACATCAGAAACGGAGAATTTAAAAGTGTATTTGGGGAAATCTTCCCCCTTTCATTGGAAATGCATCCATAACCATGCAAATCTTCATTAAATTGCATTGTATTTGCAAAATTTTGTCCAAGACACGATTTCAAGATTTATGGACAAAATGTAGATATCTAAATCCCAAAGCTCTTTTGATAATAAAACATTGGATTTATTTAGCTAGGCTGAAAACAGATGGTATTTTCTCTATGTTCTGATTATCACTTTCTCAAAGAAATGGGAAGAGCATGAAATGTTGTATCTTTGTCTTCCAGAACTATAAGTTTATGGATTTCCCACACGCACCATAACCATTAAAAAATTTAAAATAAGGTGTAATACTTACCTATCCTCTTTCTTACATTCTGTCTGTTAATAGGTTCTGTACCTTTTAAGCACTTCTCAGCCACCTTTGGTTATTGACACTGAATCCATTTGAAACTGGTTTATAACTGCATTTAGCAATCATCAGCTTGTTAATTGATAATTGACAATTGCAAATATGTTCACTAAGATTTATCTTCTAAAGATACCAATGGATATGATAATGATGATTTCCTGTGTGGAAATAATGTTTTTTATCCTGTAAATTGTGTATATCATCTCAGATGACATAAGAATAATGCACATAGCAATAGAGAACAATGTTTGAATTTTACTTTTAGGTGATGGCAGGATGATCTTGCAAAACTATTTCTGCCATGTCTAAATTAATTTATATAATCAATCTGCTAGCAGCATATGAAAAAGCAGTTTGCTGGGATGAAATGATATGAAATTTGTTTTATAAAACATAAACCAATTTTTATATTGTAATATATTTAACTCTAGCATAAGTGGGATGCACCCTGACAACATTTAGGACAAGCTGACTGTATGAAATACTATTTAAATTCAGCCCAAAAAAGTGGTATAGAGACATTGTTTTACCTCCATGAGGTAAATTTTCACTTGGTCATCTTAACTTAAAAGACTGTTTTGCTTTTTTAGCCAAAATACTTACAAACATTTTTGCTTGCTTTTTCACCTATATGTGCCCTGTAGGTTTTACAGTGGTGACTAAGAACCCATTTTTATTGTTATTTTTCAGTAAAGTTTTCAGTAACTTCACACTATACTGGAATAAGATTTGCATCTTATTCATTGACCTCTCCTCAGTTTGTGACATTTTTGTTTAAGTTTTTCTGACTCATGCTGTAACTGGAAAATAATTTTAGTAGCAGTAGTAATTCTTCAGTGAGTGTTGTGTTTATGCCTGTGGTTCACCTTTGGTATTAGTACCTAAAGGTACTTCAGCTGAGTAAGCTAAATTTTGTCCTCCAATCTCCTCTCTTCTCTCTCGTGTCTCAGACTGGAGATATCACATGTTCCTATTGCTCATCTGAAAACTTCATTAATCTGTGATCTTAGTCTGTGCCTCATGTACCAGTGTGTGTGCACAAGCTGATGTGAGTATGTCATGTCTGGCAATTATTGGTCTGGTGTGATTTACAGGCAAGGTTGTTTTAAAAATAGTCTTATTCGCAAAAGGATGAAGAAAGAACCTCAGTCTAGAGTCCACCTGTAGATTACAGTGTGGTGCAACTGGAAGGGTGTCACATGTTGGTCCATAAAAATAATATATAAATATATATATGTATATAAATACACACACACACACACATATATATATGAAATATTTCAATACTTGCATCAACCATTTCCAGTCTAGAACGAAGATATTAAAATTCTGAGACATTTTCAGGTATGACCAAGCAACTTTCATTTTTTCCACCAAGAAGCCCCAGTTATGGAATTTAGGATCATAATTAATTAGTTTTGGGCTCTCTATCAGCTTCCTTTTTTTTGTATTTCCTATTTCTTTCTGGGAAATTTAAGATGAACAGGCTTTATAGATTTTTCAGAAGTAAAACTATACAAGAATATTTTATTCTCTCTTTATTCAACTAAAATGCAGATATACAGGAAACGGCTAAAAGGGTTTAGTGATTTCTAAGGCAAAGCAAGGAGTATTAAATATTGATAAATAACATTATAAATATTGATTTGCATACAATAACTATTTATTTGCATATGATTTCCTCATGGAAATAGTAATATTTTGATTACAGGATTTTCAGGGTTTCTCCTCTTTTTGCATGTGTTTGCACCTGTGAAACTATTCTTATCTTCCCCCACCCACATAATTTTTCTCTTTAACTGACTGTTGGATTAGACCACAAAAATACTGATATCTTTTAAATTTAAATGGGGTGTTTTATTCTGTGGGAGACCCCTTAAGCGCTTTTTCTAAGTCAGTTGCAGACACGGTGATGACTCAATTCAGTCTTAGCAACGCAGATGGAATAGCAGGTTTGGATAGAAGACAAAGAATACTGTACATGTGCACAGAGAAGTGGCAGCACTAGTGACTGCATCTTGTAACTGTGGACTGAGTCCAGATTTTTGGCTCTGCCAAGACAGCACTGCTTTGTTTTGTTGAACAACTGGAAACTAGAAAGTCTTATATTCCCTTTTCTACATTGTGTAAGGAGGTTCAAAGAATCTGCTAGGAAGGATAACAGCTTATACAGGACTCCTATGGTTTTGTAAAACAATTTAGAATCACAGAACCATAGCATCATAGAACATCTCAAGCTGGAAAAGACTCCTAAGGATCCTCAAGACCAACTCCCTGTTTCCTGCAGGATTATTTGAAAGTAAATCGCATAACTAAGAGCATTGTCCAGACATTCCTTGAACTTGACAGACTTCATGCCATGACAACTTTCCTGCGAAGCCTGTTCCTGTGACTGACCATGCTCTCAGTGAAGAACCTCCTCCTAATCTCCAATCTGAATTTACCCTGATGCAGCTTCGTTCTATTTCCTTGTGTCCTATTGCTGGTCACAAGACAGAGGATATCAGTGCTTCCAACTATGAGCAATTTGTGCAAAGCTTTCCCTCTTCTTCCTTCCCAGCCCCAGACTCACCAACAACCTTTTTTTTCTGGATAAAGACATAATTAGCAGGAGTTATTGTTACATTACTGACACTTAACAAATGTCACCTGAGTCCTTATCAGTTATTTCAAGAGGAAAAATTCCAAAATTTTTTGCTCTGTAACAGAGGAAGACGCAGTGCCAATTTTCAGAAACATCTCCAGCTCAGCTTGTTTGATCTAGGAAAGATGTTGAGGTAAACTGTGTGGTCTCCACTGCCACATATCACCTGAAGCTGTAGCTCAAGGAACTTTAACATTTATTTACACCCCCATATATCAAATAATACTGTGCATATGCACTGGTCTGCATAGATGAGGACTTTTCTTCTATCATTTCTATCTTTTCACAGCATCTTTTCCCTGCTACACCAAACCAGAATGATGTTTAAAAACAACTATTCTTTTCTTGTTAAAGACAATCCTCTTAACTTGTTACTGGCATATGCACCAATGTTTTCTTCATGGACCCCATGCTCATTAGTTTTCTCCTGTTTCCTCCCCTCTGACCTGAATGATAGAAATGAAACGTGGTTATTATGCATCCCACAGCTATTATTAGAGGAGAAACAGGAAGTATAAGTGATATTTAACAGCTTTCTTAAAAGTTTTATATTACCGTCTATGGGAGGAATGCTTGGTCAATCAATCAAACCTCTTTGTAGTCTCAAATTACCTGTCAGCTATCCCAAAACACTACCAGTAGTTTAGCAATGTTCCTTCGCCTTTTTTCAGGAATGCTTTTGATAAGATTCTAATTGACATATTTACGCAAGCAGGCTGAGTAAATAAAAATTATTTTAATGGTTATATTTACTAGTACATTATCAGACAGATTGAAGTGTTCTGTTTTCCAAGGCACCTCATTCCAGAAAAACTCAATTTCTTTTTCTGCTGAATTGTGTAACAGCTCACACACTCTCATTGTGCAGTTATCATTATGAGAGAGATTTTGCTGTGGCAGATATCTAAAAAGCACTGCCAGCCAACAAACCTTTAAAAGTCACTTTTTCCTCCAGAGAAATTCACTGAGTCATCATAATATGGCAAGTGTGTGATTTCTTCTTAAACTCAATAACTATTGTAAAGCACGAAAATTACAGACTTCATTTCAATGAGAATGAGTGAGATTGGGGTATTTGAGAACAGAAAAAGTTTAGATGGCAAGGCTGGAGAAGAATTAGCACAAAGTGGGAGGAAAATCCAGAAACAAGAACAGAAGAAAGTAA
>QWTY01008784.1:0-12444 GCA_008033365.1 Pseudorectes ferrugineus
TCACAGCAGATCCCGAGCGCGGTGTCTGCGCTGTTGCCCCTCAGCGCAGCGTCCTCCCCGCTCACTGCGCGCTCCGCCTGGCTGCGGTGTGGCGGAGCCCGGCCTTCCGTTTGTCTCCCATTTTGTGTGCCTGGGGAGCTTCGGGCTTTGCTTGGGAGGAGGGACCATGGAAACAAGGGTGGATTAGCGCCGGAGAGAATGAATTAACTCCGAGTTTGTTTGCTTTCGCGATGAACTGCCGCGAGTCACGAAGGCCGGCGTTCCAGGGGCCGGGGCCGCGGCACAGCCCGCGCTGCCGGCCCGGGCAGCTGTATGGAAATGGGGAATGCTCGGGAGCCGCGGCAGCGCCGCGATCCCCGCGCCCGCACCGGGGCACCGCGGGAGCCGCCCGCAGCTCGCTGCCCCCGGAGCTGGCCCTTGGCGCTAGGGAAGCGCCTGACTGGGAACCGCTTATAAATAATAGCGATAAAACATGTCGAGAGCTCGTTTGTTCCGAGCGCCGCGGAGCTGATGGCCCCGGACGCCTTTCAGTTCAAGACTTAAAGGAAGCCCGAGGTTGTGCTCCATTGAAATGCAGATGGGGAGAGGGAGAGCCCTTTCTCTATGTAGTGCAGCGAAAGGAAAGCAAACTAAATTTTCGGAGCTCAATGTTTAATATACTTGAAGCTTTGGTAGCTTGAAGCAGCCACCGATCAGTTGTAATATAGCAAACAGAGCTGTTGGCCTCCACATGGGATGCAGTGACTTTCAGCAAGTCATTTTGTTTGGGTTTTTTTGTTTGCCAGTTTGAATTTTCTAGTATATCATAGATCAGAGATAAAAATCAGTGTTATGGTCAGTTTTGTAACATTTTAGCTCTTAGGATTTCTGTGTAAATCCTGTTAATCTAAATTGTATGCTTTTAATTTGTACATCTTGGTTTCAAAGGACTGGAACATGGACTTGAATTCAGTTTTTATTTCCCATCTATTCTCTGCCTTTATCAGAACTGATTTGCTAATCTATTGCCTTTATATTAGCTCTAGATTTGAAGGTTGCCAGGGTTCTGGCAGCTGCTATGTTTGTACACAGCTTTAAGAAATTTTTGCCTTTTTTAAGAAGTAGATTTCGGAACAAACCTGGCCCTGAAGCAATTAATAGTCTGTAGCTTGAATAAAAGCACCCTCAAGTGTTAGGACTAAGCATGACCAGAAGAAGAAAATAAAACACACAACCTGCAAGGCAGAATTAGGGAAAGACTCATTTTTGAAAAGTTCAGAGTGAGAATGAGCTTCATGTTCCAGTGGTAAAGAGTTTTGTCTCTTAGGCTGAAAGACCTAGGCTCAGCTCCTTCCTCCCAGCGAGTTCATGACTCTTGCAGAGGCTGGGCCAACTGTATCCAGAGTAGAACTTCTCACAAACAAAGCCTATTACAAGCAGAGGAAGATAAAATATACTTGAAATAGCAACAGATATTCCACAGCATACAAGAAGAGATTTTCTGCAGAACAATGGATACAAATAGCAGCCTGGAATGACCTGATATTAGTTGTGGGTTGTCGGGGAGGGGGGGTTCCCCCTTTCTTTTTTTGTTCCTGTGCATTAGCTTACAGGAACAAGTGTATATTAAACAAAGGATAAACTTGCATAAGGGTATTTATCTCTCTCTGGGTAAAACCCATACTAAGACATGAAAGGTAAAAGCTGCATTAATTACTCAAGAGGGATTCAAAGCTCAGCAGTTTACTAGGATTGAAGGATTTATTGAAAAACAGTGGTTCTCATGTGTAACTCCAGGCAATAAACCTATTTAATTAAAGGCTTAATCTTCTAGTTGACATGTTTGCTACTGTTCCAATAAAAAGCTTCATCTGTAGCCAGTTTTTGTAACTATACAAATAATAGTAGAATCCCTTGTCTTTGTTCATTTTTTAACTGTTTAATTGTATTATGTTGGTTATATTATAAATATTTAAGGACTTTTGTGTCTTTAGAACTCAAAAGCTTTAAATGGTCTGTGTTCCAAATTATTTAAATACAGGCAGTGTATCTTTACCTCTTTTTTCTCAAACAAATATTTTTAATAGAAGTTGATGACAGTATTCTGTATTGAGCAGCAGGTTTTTAACAAATTGCCTCTTCAAGTTAGGTATGCACACTCATAGCTGTCTCACATAAGTATCATTAATTCAAGTTTATGCAAAATTAGAATTTTTCAAGACTCTTCATCTCAATGATTTTTGCTCAGAAATTTAATCATGATGTATTATGAAGGAACAGATCAGAAAATAAGTGGTAAGAATAGTTAGATACCTGGATTATTTTATTCCAAACAGGGAAACAGTTTCACTGCTTGAAACACGGCCCAGTCAAGCAAGGTGTAATCAGGTATTTTAATGTAACAGCATCTATCAACTAAATCTTTCCTTTACTCAGCGAGAATTTTAACTCTGGTCTCTAATTCAGCAAATACTTTCAGTGTTTTAAACTTCTATTTTTGGACTATTTCTTTGAATCACATCTTTAATAGAAATCTTTGCTTTGCCTTGCTTCAGGTTGGGACTCACCGGGAAGAAGGTGTCAGCCTCAACAGCAACCATTCAGTTCTTCCCAGTACAGTTTCTGCTCAGAGCACAGAACTAAATCATAAAACACAAGACAGCTACAGAGGTAACTTTCCAGGATTAAATGCTGGACAGGGTCTGCAGTAGTTCAGAGCCAGTGAGGCTGTAGATCTTGGTAAAATGACATCAGTGCAAGGAATAGGGGCACAGATAATGTTGAAATATAAAAATTAATAACAAATCCTGTATACCACCACTGTTAGGGACTTCTGCAACAATTTTGAGGGCATCCCTGTCTAAGAATTATCCCAGTATAGTTTCAAGAGAAGGCTGCATTACAGCCACGTCCCTCCAGCTGAAGGGGCCGTGATCCACTTGCAGCCATTTCCCAGTCGGCCAGGAGGGCTGTGGAGTGGGCTGAGACCAGAGTTCAGCCCAGCCAATGGAAGGAGGTCATTCCACACCAGTGTTTACCGTTCTTTCCACTTTTAGCTAAAGAAGTAAACTGCAGAAGGTAGAAGTCAGCTCCTTTATTAGTGTGCTAGCACCATTTAGGGGGTGTTGCACATTCAGCCTAAACCCAAGCCTCGATCTCAGTGCAGCTCTGCCTTTAAATTTGCAGCCCAGACATCAGGTGCAAATTTCCGTACTTCACTCAATGTCCTTTTGTCTTAAACCGTATTTTCCTTAGACTAAGCTGTTACCAATCAAGCTGCTCTGTGAGCTGTGATCGCTTTATAACCCATGACACATGTCCAAGCACAGCAGTGTTACCAGGATTTCTTGTTTCTGTTAGTTCTTCCTGTTGTCTCCCCAGACTTGTGCTCGGCTCTGGCCCCTCACTGCCATTGTCTGTTTGAGGTACTGTGCAATGTTTCAGTGCTGTGACACTCACCCTGCTCTCTGGTTGCTTGCAGCACTGTCGGGTGGCTTACAGAGCCAGTCTGTGGCTATAGGTCCAACAGAAATCAAGTCTGAACATAAGGAGAAGGATGAAAATATCCATGAACCCCCCTCATCAGATGACATGAAATCAGATGATGAGTCCTCCCAGAAGGATATCAAGGTCTCATCCAGAGGCAGAACAAGGTGCGTTGCTGACATGACCTGGAGAATCTGTGCTTTGATAATGCTCAGGGAGCACATTGTCCTTACATTTGATAAATTCATTGCAAGGCTTTGTGTTACTGCAGTGCATACACCAATAGGCAGCTGAAAGAGAGAAGAAGTTTATAGTGTCTGTATATATTTAAATACAAGGTAGAGGATTTGCTGGGAAAATCACCCAACAAATGTGCATTCCCTTACACTAGTGCCATGCCTAATGTCTGCCTGTACATGGAAGCAGCAAAAGATTCAAAGGGCCCTGCCCAGCACAGAGGATGGGACAGTGTCAGAAATGTGTGATACTTTGTACCTGGGCCAGGGCTGCACTTCTAGATGTGAGTCTGTGGCGGTGGAGAGCTCCAGCTCCTGACCTAGAGGCTGAGATGAACACCCTGGCTAAATATCCCTTGAAACACTTTGTCCCCTCCCAAGCCACAGACACAAAACTGGAGTGACACTGGGTAAATGCTTCTGGATCTGCCTGGTAGGCCTGACACAAGCACTGAAATTTGGGTAAGAGTAAACAATCAGAATTTCGCAATGACAGGCAGCAGAGTCTGTATCAACACATGTTTTAATGGCATTTTAGTGTGTTAATTTTAGTAGAACAGAGGTTTTTCACAGTTTTAGACTAAATTGGATGGACCTATATTAAAAAAGGCTATGCAACTTGATATCATTTGAGGCAGTTCAAGAATTCTAAATATAACTGTTTAGCTCTACACTGAGTAGTAGAAGAAAAAATAGTTCTAAAATTGGCCAGTGTGGTCTTTAACAAAAGTAGAACTTTTAAATAAACACATGATATTGAAAATTCCTTGAATGCGTTTTTATATAAGTTGATGTATTGGAAAATAGCAAAAACTTTGTTGAAAATTATTTATTCTTCACCTGACAAGGTGATTGAGTTACCTCTTTAACTGGCTTGGCTACATCTTCTGCTTCAAGCAGCAGTGTGTTGCCACAGCTTTTCCTAGAGATGTTTACCTGCTCTAGACAATATTCTCTGGATATTCTTCAGGCAGAAGCCACTCAACATTTATTTTCAGGAAAAGGTGGGAACAACAAGAATTTCCTTGAAAACTTCAGCATTGATACCTGATGCTTTCTTAGTTATCCAATACACTTCAATATGAAATGGATTAAGTGGAAAGTTTAATTTCATCATCTGAAAATTTGGAGCCAGCACCAGGATCACTTGTTTGAAATACCAGTGATATTTCAATATACTGTTACATTTGCTTTCTTGCAGCAGTACTAACGAAGATGAGGATTTAAACCCAGAGCAGAAAATAGAAAGAGAAAAGGAGAGAAGAATGGCAAATAACGCCCGGGAGCGTTTGCGTGTGCGAGACATTAACGAGGCGTTCAAGGAGCTCGGCCGCATGTGCCAGCTGCACCTGAAGAGTGAGAAGCCGCAGACGAAGCTGCTGATCCTCCACCAGGCCGTGGCAGTGATCCTCAGCCTGGAGCAGCAAGTGAGAGGTCAGTAGCCTTGGGGCCGGGGCAGGCCTGTGGCAGCTTTGTCCATGGAGCAGTGTGGGGCTCTTGAAACCTGCACAACCAGATGCATGAGCTGCTGAAAGTGTGTTTGCTGTTCTGTAATAATGCTGAAGTTCTTTAGAAAAAGCAAAGAATTACTTCAAAAAAAAATGAGAAAGGAGTGAGTATAAGGTTTATACTTTGCCCTTTCTTTTTCCTGTTCAGTTAGTCATCTCTTCACCTAAGTTTTCAAGGTAAATGCATTAATTAAAACGTTGACACATCTTGCTTTAAATTGTAACAAGCACTTGTTTAGTAGGAGAAAAGCTTTAGCAACAATAAGAGATCTGTTTTAAGATGAACCCACATAACTGAAATATTAAAATGCAGGGAATTTGTTTGTATTTACTTAGGGTTTTGCATTAAACATGTACTGGGGAGGGAGGAAACTTACTTCTACTATAATTGAATCAGAGCTGGGTTTGCATGAATCTTCTTTCCCTGATTCCTTTACATTTTTCCAAGAAAGAAACAATACGCCTGGTGGTAGGTGCAGAAGGAAAACTGCTTTGTGCCATTCACTCTCGTAAGGAGAGGTGGTTCTAGGAATCATGGTTGGTTCTTCAACTGTTCTGGTCTTGTGAGTTGGTGAAGCCACAGTTGACTTTTAATCTCCCTTTCTACTTTTGTCAAAGACCTGTTGAAGTTCTGGGACACCTTGCCGTAACTTTTGGTCAGCCCCCAGTTGGCTGGCACTCAGACTGGGTGGTGGTTGTGAGTCCCTTCCAACAGAAATAGTCTTGTTCTGTGGAGGTGGCACTTCCCAAATGAGTGTCCTCGCATTTTGCTGTTTGGGACTCATTAACAGCCATCTTCCTTAGTGTCTCACTGATGGACGTGCATCCAGTGACTGGAAAAGTGTGAGATGTGGATATGTCAGTGGTTGTATTTGCTCAGTGCACTACGTCTTTGAATCACTGATGTCACTGAGTGATAACAATGGTTTATTTTTGTGTACCTCACCTTTACTTCCTTCTTCTCATTTGTTGCTTGCATTTTGCACAGAAGATCCAAGCAGCAGTTAGAAGTTTATTGAAAGTGACTAAATAACTAACACAAACTTACCTACTTCATGTTGTAAGGGTGAGATGCTGTGTTTTCAGGCAGTTTTACTGATCCAGTTGTCAGTAAAGAAACACACTGTCTCCAGCCAGAGCTCTTCCAAGGCACAGAGCAACTGTTCTGCAGATGAGACAGCAGCTGGGGTCGGTGTAAAACCCAGTTTAGCATCTCTGAGGCTTAGATCTCGGGCACTGTTTTGGTCTGAAAATGCTTGCTGTGGTCTAGAAGATAAGGCTGAGTAATATGAAGTCAGAGGGACATTAATCAAGCATGGATTTTGATGTTTAAAAAGCATCAAGTCCATCTCCCTGCTCTCAGATTCTGTAATTCACAGGAAGCTCCATGTTAATAAAATCACTTCTGCCTTGGCCAGAGAACTTCCAACCCTTGCATCTGTGGTAGAAATCTTTTTTCTCAATGTACTAACAGCTAAACTGGCCCCATTGTGCAGGCAGTGTCAATGGAGAACTCTCCCTTCTTCAAGTTCCCATCTCCCTGTGTGCTCTGTGTATCCGGGGCAGGCCATGGGAAGTGCACGGGGCCTCCTGGAGAGTGGCCCTGGCTCCTGTTTGTCTTGCCCGTCCTCCTTTGCACCTGTTCCTGTGAGTGAGTGACCGGAGCTTTGTGTGACACCCACAGGAGCTTGCACAGTGCATTATGTAATTGCATAAACAATTTCCTCTCTCTGCTGGTAATGAAGCTTCTCATTTTGTGATTGGTGCTATTCAAAATGAACCATTTCAGATTTAAGCTCTCAGTGTAGGCCAGGGGTTTTATCTCCATTTCCTAAATCACTGTAAATTAACTTCCTTTCAAAGTTTCCACGTAATTAAATCTTTAAAACTTCAAGGCAAGCCAGAGTTAGACAAAGAAAACTGTGATTAAGAAAAGTTAGCAGTTTTTTTTTCCAGTAGAATCTTTATGAGTGCTCATAAGGAAATGCAGTAGGAGGCTGTTGATAATGACTTCGGTGACAGCAGAACTATCAAGTCCATCCAAAATAGTCTCTGTCAGAGGAGCTAAAATGCACAGGGGTCAGTAAACTGCAGTTAGTAGAGGGGTGCCTGTGCAGTGCAAGAGAAGGGCTTGTGCTGTCTGTTCAGTTTTGGCAGACTTCTTGCAGTTATAATTGTATCTGCCATCTCCAACTGCAAAGCAGAATTCACTGACAGCTAGAAAATACCTTAAAATGTTGATTAAATTCAACAGTGGAATACATTACATGAGTTTTGTGTGTCTTTTGGGCCCCTGCGATTTACATCTTCTATATTTTGATTCACAAAAAGCCATTTTGAAGAACCGAAACAGTTGACTTTTAGAAACTGTCATTATTTGGAAATGAGATCCAAATCTACATCTATTGAAGCTAAGTGGGGAAGTGGAAACATACTGATGAAAATACCTTGATAGCTGGTCCACAGCTGGTTATTATAAAGTACTGACTTTAATGTGAGAGGAAATAGGGTTTGGAAAAAAAATAATGCTCCTGCTGTATGTGACTGTCATCACAGTCTTTTGATTGAACCAAGATGGGCACAAGGTGATTTCACAGATTGAGGCTGTTGAGAACTATCCATTCAGGGTGTGCTGCCTCCCCTACCCTAACAGCTGGCTGGTACTTGCTGGGAAGAAAGAAGCAGCAACATTACTAAAACTAGTGTGATGTCAGCAAGGTTGGTAAGACTTCAGCCTACAAACAAAATGGATAAATCTCCATTTTATTATATTGTAAATTACAGACACTTCTCATTTTGCACTTCAGTGTCTTATGGTGATAAAGGAGGTGCTTTTTGAAAGTTTCTGAAGGTATACGTGGGCAGCTGAAAGGGTTTGGGTTTGGCTTTTGTCTCTTTGGTTTTTTTAAATACCAGTTTAGGAGCTGTCTGGCAGGACTCTCAGTAGTGATTGTCTGCAGCTTTGGACACGTGCGGGTGAACACGGGGTGTCAGCAGCTGAAGAGGGAGGCTGCAGAGCTATTTTTACTCCAGGGTTAATGTATCGATATTGCCCACAGCATCAGCGTATGGGATATTAAGAACTCTGATTTTTCTGTTACAGAACGAAACCTAAACCCTAAAGCAGCCTGCCTTAAGAGAAGGGAAGAAGAAAAAGTTTCTGCCGTATCGGCAGAGCCGCCAACACCACACCCAGGAAGCCACCCTGGCCTGAGTGAAACTACCAACCCTATGGGTCATATGTGAACACCAGCCAGGTACGTCGGGATGGCTCTTGTTGCTTTGTCTTGGCTACAGTGGGGGAGACACCTGGGTTTGGTGGGGTTTAGTTCCTGAGCTGCCAGCAGCACCAAACTTCTCTGTGCTTTCTCATCTCTGAGCAGAAGCAGAAAGCTGCAGATTTGTTTGGGTTTATAATAAAACCCCAAGAAATTGTCGTCAGAGTCTCTTTATTTCCCTGCCTTGTTGCCAATGGCTACATCTCTTGGCTCAGGTGGCCTTCTTGGCATGACATCAGAGGAACAGTGAACAGCTTGCTAGATAAGCCAAGCTTAATAGAGATGAATTATACATCTTTAAATGGTCTAAATATCACATTAGTTCATTTAAAAATCCACGTATTGTTTCCCAGTGCTGATACAGAGTTTCAGGGACTCCTCATTACAGAGAGATTTGCTCTCTGGCTCAAGGCCAGTCATTCTAACTCCTCTCATTTGCCCAGCAGAGACTGGGAACTGTCTTAAGTCACAATCTGTATTGGTGAAGATAGTTAAGATTTAAAAGTAATGTTTTCAGCTTTGCAAGGTAGCCCAGTACGTAACATCTCATTTAAACACGCTGATGGGGAGGCCCTACAGGAATATCAGTCTTTTGGGTTTATTCATGTTGTTGGTTGGTTTTCTAAATAGTTGGGAAACCTCAATTTTAAAAGGAAAAAATTGAGTATTCCAGTAGAGCTGTTGCCACTTTCAAAAAGAATAAAAAACTGGGTTCAGTGCCCTTGTTTTAATCCAGAATGTTACTAAATTTTATGTTTTGGGAGGTTTTTTGTTGTTGTGTATAGTATAATTTTTAATGCTTTGAATTTCTTTAATTTGTTTTATTTCATACCAGAGCAATAGGCTACTCTGGAATTGTCAGATAATTTTTGATTTACAGCAAACTTAGTCTGTTCTTGCCATATAAATATAAAGAACCACTTTCAAAAGCTTGGTGTCTTTGGGTTTTTTTCAATAGCAGTAACTTTGTGGGTTGACTGAAGCACGACCTTGACAGAAAAGGCTGTACAGGAACGTGGCAATTTACCTTCGGGAGAGAGTGAACTTGGCACTGTCTCCTGCTTGGTTTGGAGAGCAAAGTCAGACACAAATTGAAGGTCTGAGATGTGCAGATTATTCTTCCTCCCATATCCATAGAGGCCCAACAGAAGGTTCTTTTCAAGAGTATTATTTTCAATATATCATGTTCAATACAGATATCTCTGGAACGGGGGATTATAGGGTCACTCAATGTTATTTTCTTTTGCACCTAAATGACTGAAAATGCCACGAAATCCAGTTTAAATTAGGTCTCTAGTGTTGATACTAAGCTTTTTAATTATTCTTTTCCTAATAACCTCTTTCTTCTCCTAAATTTCTTTCTAGAATTCCAGAATTATTGGTAGGATACACAGAAGGTGACCTTTCTTCACAAGGACACAGACAACTAACATTATATGAAGACACAAACCTGACAGGAGAAAACACTTGAAGCAAGAAACCCAAATGCAATCTTATGATCAAAGCTACTGGTCAACACCTGCATCAGGAGTGAAGATACAAGATCTTCAGACAGAATTTCAGCCCATGAGATACTCTGAACATATCATTCTGTTGCAAGCAGTGTGTCGCTTCTGCACAATCAGAGACTGTTGTGATCTCTCCACTCATTGTGGAAGTTGCCTTGTGCCTAAACTGAATTGACAAATGCATTGTAACTACAAATTTTATTTATTGTTATGGAACTGTAAAGGTCTACATATAAAGGGAAAAGTTAACATGTTAAAAGCTGATAAAATTTCAGCTGAATGCCAGCATTTACTAAAGCTGTTCACATTCAGAGAACAAAGCAGTGACAACCGTCGACCCGTAGCATTCCCAGCATACCTATTAGTGTCTTAAAAAAGGAAGGGAAAAGTCTTTTGTTGTCCTTTCCTCTCCTTTTGCCATATGACTAGTGTTTTCCATGCAATAGGAAACTATTCCTTGGTATAGCTTTTTTTATGTTATTTTTGATCTCTGGTAATCTGAACAGTTATGGTCACAGTTCCCCTTCCATACTGAGCTCTGTGCCTCAAGCCACTCAGAGGCCTCATGAAGGCTGCAGGCTGGAGCAATACTGTGACCATAACATTTCTTGGATTTAAAAAGTGATTTTTATTTTCCCTCAGACTTTCCTCAAACATTTTTTTTTTCTAATTATAAACAAAACCTTTTTAGGCTTCTAGGCTTCATAGTAAAGCTTGTAACGTGAAGTGTAAATTGGGTGGGGAGAATCTACTTTGTTAGAGTTGCTTTGTTTTCCGAGCAGTAAGTACTACATATAGTACATGTAAAGTGTTAGCTGTATGTAAGCACAAAATGCATTAAAATACAAAGGAGATTTTTTTCAGGCTGTAACTTTGGTGAATAGTAAAATCCTAAATTCACCGTGGCAGGTAGTGTGATGATATAACCACCAGCAAGGTGGGCTTATTACGTAATGGAATCTTAAGAGCAATGGTCACCAGTTTTTCCTTCCTGTACACGTTAATTATCATGTCATGTTGTATGGCTTGTCAGTGGAGAAAAAATAGTGTGAATCAAATGCAAATACCCCCGTCCCAAGCCATATTAGCATTAAACCTTTAAATGTTTCTCCACCAGAACAGTGTCCATAAGTATTCCTTTGTCACAGATGTGTTGAAATGGTTAAAATCCCTTTGAACTTCCATGGAAACTGTCTTCCACTGCAATGACCATGGGAGGAAATTTCCTAAGCCAAGGTTGTCTGAGCTATTGTTTATATAGTGCATCTTTCATCACTGGCAATTGGTTCACAAAACAGGAACAAAACTATAATTTTTATGAAGTCATTTAATTTGAAAGAACAAAAGATGGATTGATAAAATAAACTAATGAATTTAAGCTCATGTTTTGGATGGTTCCTAACAAAACAGTTTGTGGAATTAGTGGACTCATTTCTGTTACTTTAATTTGCATATATCATCAAATAACACCTGATTATATCTGTGGCCTTGTTCTTCATTTCAGTGTTTATCAGCTAAACGGAATTTGTTGCTTATGACGTGTGAAAGTGATCACGTGCCACTGCCTGGCCTTTTTCCTTCTAAGCTTGTTGTCTTTTTGGCTATATTAGACTTTGCAGTATGCCCAGAAGCTTTCCTTCATAAAATAGAAAGAAAAAAACATTTGGCTTATTTTTCACTGTAGCTAGTCTTTTATACAATAATCTTGTAAGAAAATTTCTTGAATTCTAAATATTACTCTTTCTAGATTTTTGAAATCAAAAAAAGTTTTCAGTAAAAAGTTTCTTACTTTATTTTACTATATTAGGTAGTAAAAATGTAGGGTTATTTACCATAACCTGTTCATTAATATCAGAAATTTACAATAGCATTGTAAGACCATAGTAGGGTTCTAGCATACCGTGTAGTACCTATGGAGTATTGTAAGAGCTAATTGTCCGAGATGAATTGCTTCTCATCTTGTTCTCCAGTTTCCATTGTTGGTTTATTGCAGATTTGTACCCTGTGTCAAATTTCAAGGTATTGCTGATAAACCTTTCCAACCAGCAGCAAGAAGTTCAAAAAATTTCTGTCAATGTAACAGAAAACACTATGTATATAACATTTATGTAGCAATAAATGTGCCATCTTTTTTTAACATGGTAAATCAGTGAGTTTTTTAAATTTCTCTCTCCTCATAGGCAATGTGTTGCTTGAAAAACAGTGGCAAAACTCTCTTCTGCCTTTATCAGAACAAAGCCTGACCCATTCTCAAGGAGCAGAGCACGTTGCAGGCACAAGAAGTGCTGTTGCTCCTCCCTGTGAAGCCAGGCCAGCAATGCCCAGTGCCTGAGGAGCAGCAGCGCCTGAGCTGCGTTTGCTGCTGCAGAGCAGAAAGGGGATTGCACAGGCAGGCAGCAAACCTGGAGCAGCTGATCCCGTAGGCACGGCCTCTTCTACGGCTGATCCC
>QWTY01008791.1:0-20504 GCA_008033365.1 Pseudorectes ferrugineus
TTCTGGGTTTGGTCGCAAGTTCCTGGGTCAGGGAGGTGGAAGTTGTCTTGGTAAGCAGGCTGCAGTGGATTACCAGCTTTTCAAGGGGTTATTAGCTGCAGTGTGGTGCTGAGCAGAGCCAGAAGGCTTGGTCTCCGTGTGTTTGACTCTGCATGTCCCAGCACAGCCACAGCTGCTGTATCTGAAAGGGTCCTGATGTCTCAGGCCTTTTAAAACATCTGCACTCAGATTACTGCATAGATAGGAGGGAGGTTTTAATATTTTTGTCTTAATTTGAGAGGATATGCAGACAATTCTTACTTTTTACTTGAATGAATAAGTAACTTAAAAAATACTGTTGATACAACAGGAAGCTTGGCTACAATGCATAAATTAAGGAAGAAAATAATCTTTATACTTAAGGGGTCATAGGCTTTGTAAGATGAAAGAGATAACACGAAACACATGACCACTTTCCCTTTATGATACCCATAGAAAAATTTCTTTCCTTTGAGGTCATTTGCACCTCACTTCCAATTTCCTGAAAAGCTCATGTGAAACACTCCCATATAGAAGCCTGCTTATGTTCTTTCATTTCTGATGTAGGGATCTTAGACCCAGAATGTCTCTTCTGGTCTGTGAGCCTTTATTGTAACATTGACTGTGTGATGATTATCCTATTATTTTATCAGATTTCATCTTAATCACTAGATTTTCAGGACCTCATTATTCCTAAAACAAAGTTGTTTCAAATTCCAGTGATGGTTTGATTATCCTCCTAAACATCATCATGCTCTTTTTCCTCCTTGATATTTAGCCTCAAATATATTTTTAGAAAGAAGTCACAAAATTCCAGCTCTAGTTTTTGTCATACTAAATAATACTCACACTTTCAGCCTCCTGTCAGTTCATGCTGGTTAACTGGTTCCCATTCCAGTTTGCATTAGGCTTTCTGGGTTTGTCTCTATGAAGGCTCCCCGGTGACACACCAGCAGGGATGTTGTGTTGTCTTACCTCTACTGTAAACAATCCTCCTAATTTATCCAAGGGATAAATTTGTTTCTTTGAGTGCCACATCACGTGGTTAGTTATAGCTGTTTGTACACTATAACCATTTTAGGTCAACAGATATGGTCAGATTTTTCCTTCTTTTTCTTCTCCCATGACTACCTGATAACCTACAGCTCTTCAGTTATAAAAGGCCTGGTTCTGATCCATGAATATAAATGTTTGCATTTTTAATACTCCAGGCCAAAAGGTGGTCCCAAGGGTTTCTTAAGTAGTATTTTGATCATCTTTTGTATTGACTAATATTCTCTACTTTGTGATCAGTCCATATCATTAATCCAGTCATAGCTCTCAATTCCTAAATTAGATTGGGAATTGCCCCAAAGACAACCCACAAGATCTGTAACTTCTGCCTTTCCTTTAGCCTGGTGTTCCATTTTCAACACAGGCTGTGATCAGTCCCCCACCCTCCAGTTCCTCATGCATCTTAAAATTCCTGTGCTTGTATCCCTCCTTCCCCCCTTAACTACTTATTTCCCAGAGGGAACCTGTTGTCACCAAAGTGTTTTCTTGATTCAATTGTTCAGGCATAATTCTGTGAGGTATTGTCCAGCTGGTACAGGGTGTCACAGCCAAGCATCCTCCAGTATCATTACAGTGATGGGAGCAGAGAGCCCTCAGCATGTTTCAAAACATTGCAGATGTGGACTGTAAGGACCCCTCCTCAGCAGGATATCAAAGGTCTGCTCTTGCTCTCTTTGTTGGCCCTAAGGAATTTACTTTTTACGGTTTTAACTGCATGGCTTTGGCCCTAATGCAGTCGCTGTTTAGTACTTTTCTCAATCCATCTTTTCCAAAAGTAGTATGCAGTCTGTCCTGACTCCATTTGAAGTCAAGATTTTCGAAGTGCAAAAATTTAAAAGCATTTGACATAATCTAAAAAACAGAAACCCCGCTTACAATTATGCATTTTTAAATTCCCTTACCTCTTCAGCTGACTCTTTTTTTATTTTAAATAGCAGATACTATATTAGGTAGACTGCTGGTTTTGGTAGTTTTAACAACTAATTTTACTAGATAGCTATATAAATTTGAATAGCATTTTGTTCCTCTGTTAAATATAGGGGAAAGAACTAGTGTGGCAGCTTCTATCCTTTTAACATGCATTATTGCATTTTCTGTGGTTTTGCATAATAGAAGTATTGTGAAACATCTGTAGTGTTCATTTTGCATACATTTTGGCAGGTGGAGTATCTCACCAATGTGGCAACAATGGTATACAAAACATGGGAAAAGGTCATCCCTGTTTAAACTTCCTTCTGTGTATCGCTGGGTCAAAGGAGGCAGTAGTCTGTCAGTGAAAAAAAAATTTCTGGATTTTTTTTTCTCTCTTAAATAGCTGTAGAATTTATGTTAAAAACGAAAAAGGGTTGTTTTTCTTTTGTAGAAGTTTTCCTTCCCTAATAAAATACAAAAGTCTGTTCATGCATTATTTAAAGTGTCTTCCAAGAAACACAAATGCAATACTGTTTGAAAGAGAGAAGGATTACTATCATTTAAAGGAAAGAAATGGAAAATCTTTAAGGTCATTTCTTTTCATGACAAAGAAACTTAAAAAGCATGGCAGACAGGATCTTCAAAGGTTTTAAAGTCCTGTCATCAGCTCCCAATCAATAGGAGTTAGATACCCAAATTAAGAGTTCAGTTCAAGTCTTCAAAGGTATTTGGGTGCTTAACCTCCTTTTACCTTTTACATCACTTCTAAGAATAAAATGGCAGCTCGATTGAAAACATTTTGATGCAGTACCTTCATGTCCAGCACCTGGATAATCTGTAGCACCCACTGATAATTAGCGTGGTGGGTACTTCTCTTGAAAGTTTGTTGCTTGCTAGAGTATGTGTAGAGTTGGTCATGTTTATGAAATCGTTTTCCTTTGTGAAACAAAAATTTTGCTTTAAAGTTTGTTTAATAAGAAAAAAATCAGAACTACGCTGACAAAATATCATTAATGTTTGCAGAGGCTGATAATTTCAGTGAATCTGCAAAACTCCTGAGTCTATATTGACTGAGGATGCAGATGAAACTGATTTCTTTGTAAAAGTTGTACAGGTACTGTTCTAGGCTTTGACTTTCCCGGTCTGTGCTCGCACATTTGCCTGTGCAAGATAAGGCTCCAGCCAGATAACTGATGTTACTATCAATGTAAAAAAACAGACACCGTGTATAATATGCAAAATATGTTGCCTATCATAGATATTCTATGCACTGTAGCTTCTCTCAAAGTTGCCAAGCGTCCACCTAAAGGGAGATCCTGCTGAGAGCTATGCGTTTCAGTCAGGAGTACTCCTGCCTTTATTTTTTTTTTTTTTTAAAGTGTTTGTAGAAATCTTAGATGGTTCCCATCTATTTGAAGTGCTCTGTCTGATAGTGGTGCCTGGGGCATACACAGTGGAAGTGGCAGTGCCCTGTGTTAACATGGAAATGCTGTTTGTTTACAGTCTTGAGTCACTGAATCCTTCCTGTCAAGCCGAAAGCTTTCATTATAATGCAGGCACTTACCATCTCCACAGCCTGCTCTTGAGTGACATCAAAACATAAGCTGGAATTTGTCATTATTATTGTCATATGCCTCAGAGTTCGTGAATGGGCCATGGAACCCAAAGCCTTGGGCGCTGAGTGGCATGTTTGGTCTTTTGGAGGAACAATTCTGCCTCTAGTCCAGCATTTGCATCTCTGAGACAGTTGTCACAGCTGCTCCCAGTAATGTTGACTGTCATGTTTTTAGTGCAAAAGCACCTCGTCTGAATAGCTAGGCAGTGGTTACACTCCACATTTTATAGATTTTCTCTTTGTTCTGTATCAGTCTGGCCTTTCTTCAGAGCTGGTGCTGAGACCCAGTGGCTTTGGGGATGGGAAGTGGATGGGGCAGAGCAGACACATTTGCTTTCCTGCAGTTGTGTCCAACTCAGGGCCCTTGGTCACTCTAAAGGGCAGCCCCTGCTGCCCCGCTGTCAGCCTGGCTCCCAGCGCCAGGACCGTCCGCAGGATCCTTGCTCCTGCCACTGCAGAGGGGCAGCTGCTGAGCAGGAGGAAATGAGTCTCAGCAGGCACAAATCTATTGCCTGTGTTTTTATTCGTTCCATTTCTTTCAAATGGAAAACAATCTGAACAGTTTCTTAGGATGAGGGATATAAATCTGTCTGCTGCTATTTATACTGTGCTCGTCACTACAAGTGTCTAAATGCTTAAAGTATGTATTTGCTGCCTAACCTGAGGTGGTCTTCAAGCCTCTTGGGCTGTCACAAGCAGGCATGTCTCAGACCAAGAGCAAAGACAAATCCTAGGGTATGTCCAGGTCTCATTCTTCCTCCTGCTTGGGCTGTGGCAGGTTGACTTTTAAGCACGAGGCCCTTGGGGCATTGGGAGGGTGGTAAGATGAACCTCTCTGCTTGACACGGTGTTGAATGGTGACCCAGAGGAGTGACTTGCATCAGTGCAATAAGCACCTGCCTTATTATCCATTAACATTGAAAGGGAACATTTTGTGTTCTGAACCTCACAGCACCAGGAGTGCTCTTCTTGTTCGGGTGGGTAGACAGCAGTGGATGTCTTTTGAACAAGGTCATAAAAATGAATGTGTCTGTTCTGGCTAGTTATTTTAATAAATAACTTCCCTTTGCTTTTATTTGAATAAGATACCCCTTTTCTGTCTGATCTCTTTCAGACATTCACTTTCACCACGTGTGCCTACATGTTATTCTTTATTCCCATATTCTGCATGGGCATTCAAACAATATTAAAACCACTGATTCATTGAAATACTTTTTAAACTGTTGTTGTTAGTCATTTTTGTATTGACCGAATTTTTCATTGGTAATATTGTTGGCAGCAGTCCATGTCTGCCTGGCTGGAGGCCAGTTTAAGCTCGGCAGGATGAGCCCTATTGTTCAGCAGACTTGGATTTTGTTAAACTCTCTAACAGAAATATGTGTCAGGAGATTTGCAGCTATAAATTGGATCATGTTGGTGAGGTTGGGAACTCGCTCAGTGCGAAATTGAACATTTCGCCATGCCTGTTGCTAAATGTGTTTGTGCATGTTTCCTCCATGGGTTTCAAAAAATAAAAGAAAAAAAAAAAGAAAAAAGTATGAATAAAGCTAGACCTGTTGAGCTCTGTCTTTACCTTATACAGCTGGTACTTTCTTTGATGTTGAGTGGTTGAAAAATGCAGCAATACTTGGTTTTGTGCATTGAAATGCTAAAAGCAAGTCTGTTTTCCCTTTTTTCTCTGTGTGTTACAGGCAGTCAGATGCCACCGCAGCCTCCTGGCAGCCAGTCAGAATCCAGCTCCCACCCTGCCTTGAGCCAGTCACCAATGCCACAGGACCGAGGTTTGTTAGGTGTTGGGGCTTTTTCAGTTGGTGCCAAATGCAGCCTTCATTTTAAGTTGCACATTAGCAGTGTGAGATTTCCTGGTATTTCTTTTCTTTTCCCAGGGAAAATAATGACAGTCTTCATTGTAAAAGGCTTGGGGGGTTTCCGTCTCCGGGGAAAGAGCAGTTGAATAGCAGGTTTTACCAAACTATAATTGAAAACAAGGTTTTCTCAAAATACAGTGAATGCCCAGGGTATAAAGGCAGTTTCTGTAAATACTTGAGTCATGTCCTGGAGAATACAACTCTTTGTTGTCTATCTTGGAATTAAGATGTAGAGAAAGAATGCTAACTATGAGCAGTTTTGCCACTGTTCTTAAAATTGTCATCTCTAATGTCTTTGCATGGACACAATAGTCCTCTAGCCAGTTCTAGGATAAAAATATCTTTAGATATAAAGGGAAATCAAATATTTAGGTCAAATGGTTCAAACATTTGGAAATCTTGCCATGGAAAACCTTGCAGGCAACAGCACTGTTCTAAAAGGGTGCTCCCTACCATGTGCTCACAAAAATAAACAGAGCATTTTCAAATTAAAGGTACCTTTTATAAACTTTAAGCCCTTTTTCCTTTCACCTCCTTTCTCCCTAGCTCATGGAAGATAGTTGTCACAGCTGTGTTGCGTGGCCATACGTGCGATCAACTGCTGTAAACTGGGCATCCTGTCCTGTTCATGCAGTGGTTAACATGTGCCAGTGACAGGCTTGCAAAACAGACACATGATAACTGTGATAAACATGGAGTTATTTATGAAATGCCCCTCCTAAAATTGCTTCCAGAAATATCCCAAGTAGCACCATATGGGGATACCATAAATACTAGAAGTTTTCTCACAGTGAAACAAGTTGAACTCACAGAATGACAAATTTCTGGGATAGCATCCAGGAGGAGCTAAGAGGACTCACAAAGAAGAGCAGAGAGTCTTAATTTTTGTTATTTTTCTGGGTTGAATGCCCCCTTCTCCAGGAATGCTGATTAATGAGAACATGAAATACAGAATTCCATGCTCATTTGTTTTGTTTCCTTTTCAGTCATTCTTTATACTCAGTTGTTAGTGCAGGGACTTATTTTCCCATTTAAAAAAATCAGAATAATGTACATGTTTGGGGAAAAAAGAATGCTCTCAGTACCCATACAAATATATGATGCTTTGTGGGATAGAAATGTCACAAGGCAGCAAGAATGGATCAGACGGAGGCTTTGAAGACCTAAATATCTCAGAAAGATGTGTGCATTTCCTGGCACAACTGGGTCTTGGCATAAAATGTTACACTGCCCAGTAATAATTATTTCTGCAATGTGTGTTCCTCACCTGGCTTTGGGGGACAAGTTAGGTCTGACAGAGCTGGAAAGGTCGAACCTCTCTGTTCTGCTGCAGAACAAAACTGGGGTTCATTGTATGGTCAGGAGAGGCGGACAGGTGTTCAGAAGTAAAACAGAAGACAGCTGCCATAATTGGGAAGTCAAACAAGTAAGTAACAGTGAGAGAGATAAAATTTACAGATTGATTTAGTTTGTTTTTTCCTCTCTGCAGTGAGAATTGTGGATATATTCTTAGAGAAGATGTGTTTGGGAATGTTGCAGGTTTTGCACACTTCATATGCAAAATCTGGTGTAATATGCGTGATCCTTGTGACCCAGCTTGTACAAGAAGTCCATTTGTTTCATGCAGGAGTTTCAAAATTTGTAACTAGCTAGGTCATATTGATTTTGCAGAACATGTTCCCCAAAGCTTCTCTAAAGTCTGTGCTGTACGCGCATAAACATGCGTGCATTCCCTTTTGTGCCCTGTCATTGATTAGAGGCTCCTTTGAAATGGAAAACTTCACCTTTTAAAAAGGCTGTTACATTAGTTGATTCCTTTGCTTGCTTGAACTGGTTTCCACAGAACTTGAAGAAAGGAAGGAGGGGGAATGATGGGGACTCAAAGGGAAGGTGCTTGTCATTTACTGATAAAAACCTGAGCAGAAAATCGTTGCTGCTAAGGACACCTGATCCTTGGGCATCTGTTACAGTAATTTAAACTCTCAGCTTGCTGATACACTTTCTCCAAAAAAAAAAAGAGAAAAAAAAAATTAAAGGAAAATGAAAACAAAACCCCCAGAGACACTCCATAGGATAAGGTAATGTTGTTTGTTTTCACACTTAGTATAGCATTTCTTTCCTTGTTTAGAGAGAGAATTGGATGAACAAAAGACTACTAATCATTGCTTGAGCAGAATCCTCTGCTCTCAATACTTGAAAAAAGTGTTATTTACGAGCTATCATGAAGATTGACCAATGGGTGGGGTCTGAGCTGCAGCACTTTTGGATGCTAAACCACTACCTTGAACCATTAAGTTCACACTTACTTATTTTATTGTTAAAGTGTTTGATTATATTTTACCCTGCTTTCCATGGTTACTCAACACCCATTTGGAATTTTTATGTTTGCCTGCCTAAGACTGTGCATCCCCTGTCATACAATGCAGCATGAAGCAATGACCACATTTTTAGATGTACATTCTGTGTGTGAAAGTAGGGGAGTAGTAATGTAGTGCATATATACAGTAATAGGAATTTCTTGGGGGATTGAATTTTTTTTTCTTCTCATCAGCCTTCTTTTTATATAGCTTATTTCATACTTTTTGTAATAAGCATTAAAATTCTTACTTTTTAAAAATAATTTTTAAATTTTTCATGTCGTGCTCAAGCTGTAGAACATTTGGACCTGCTCGGTGTAAATGTAGCCTGCTGTTCTAGGCACTTCTGTTCTTGTCCCACACCTGGTAACTGGCCACTATTGTTTGATGCCCAATCAGTGAAATGGTTTTAGTTCTACCAACACACGTTGTCTACCTAGGAAACAAGAAATTGCATTTATTTTATGTACATAACCTATTTCTTAGCTCATGTGGCTTTGAAAGCACTGGGATTTGAAGTAAGTCCCATACATCTTAAAGGACTGTTGGATCCGGACAGCTGTGGAGACAGACTGGTGTCAGAAGTCTTTTGGAGAAGCAAGAGTGTGTTTAACTGCTGCTGAATCCCAACAATTACCATTACTTGGGGCTACCATAATGACAGTGTAGTCATGACTAATTGAGGTAGTCATCAAAACTTACTGTGTTTTTTGGGGGGGGAGGATGCATGTTTTGGTCTCTGTTTCTGATAGATTTACTCCAGACTTTCCTTTATATGATCAAAAGTAGGGGTTTGATATTTTGTGTTTATTGAAGTCAAAGCTCTTTATGAACTTCTGTGGCATCAGCCCCAGAGGTAGGGCAGCAGTAATACCTCAGCTGTCATAATCATTCAGCAAATACTTGAGGTACACAGCCACTTGGGTTCCCTATGTTCAGCTGTATCTACTTATTTGTTTGGGTTTTGGAAGCTGTACTTTGAGGATGTACTTAGTAGCCAGAACTGCTCAATGAGTTAGAAGTTATTTCTAGGGATCAAATAGAAGCCCAGCACATCCCAACTGACCCCCTAATTTAGTTTCCTGAAGCTGCAGCCTGAAAAAGAAACCTTCATCCTGGCCATTAGCATATACTCCCCTTCTTACTTCTGTAAACTAATGAAGATTTCTGTCTGCTTCTATGAACACTCACCTGTGCAAGCACTATTAGGAGAGTATGTGTCACAATGATGTTGAAATAGCCACTTTTACCCCTGCAGGAATGAATGGTTCCTTATGTAATTTTGAAAAAGCCTAGAAAACTTACTTGCTTTTAAATAGTATTTTCATGCTTATGCAGTTGGGTATGTAGATGTCAGGTTTCAGTCTTATATTAAAATAGTGAATTGGGAGCTCCTGAAAACCATTGAATTTAATGAAAACAGTTAATGACTTCACATTATTACTCTAGCAAGCACTCTCATAATGGGGATACTTAAAGAAGCCTTATTTATTAGTGCAAATGTATATGGGTCAGAATTAATTTTTAAAAAATCTTTAATTGTTTTCCCCTTATAATTTTCACAGCGGTACATAGTTAAATATTCATGATAATGCTGATGATATGCTAAAGGTCTGAAATAGATCTGGAGTCTCAAAATCAACACAGGTTATTTAACCCTTTTCATCTAATGCACCATTGGGGACTTGCTGAGTGAAATCCCAGAGCACTGGAATAATTAGAAGATAGTAATGAGGATTTAATTAGTCCTTGAGATATGCTGAAATAGGACCACTGAGAACTTTTCTTTTTGGACATGGATTGCAAGCAGAATTGATGCCATTGCAGCTGCTGTGATGTGCTGGAAAATGTATTCCGTTGCTGGAGGCAGTTTCATGGCAGCATTCTGTGCCTGTCAGATCTATGTGGACAGTGCCTGGAGTAATCACCTCCAAAATTGTTGAATAGAAGTTGCCGCCTTCTCCATCACCTTCTCCTAGTACCGTTTCTTTTTTTTTTTTTAATGTTATTCTTTCTGTTGTACCTTTATTTCGTTCCGTTGTTGACATCCAGCTTTTGAGGAGTGTTGTACAGTTGTGTGCTCTATTAAAAACATATCACAGACAGGGACAAGGAGTAAGAAACTGCACACTCTTAAGAGTACAGGTGTTACACTAGGCAAAATTTGGGGCTTTTTGACACTACTGCTTGTAAGGTTTATCCTCAGATCTTGTCCTTATTTAGTATTAGATCTTCACAGAAGTGATATTTATCAGTAGCTGCAGTGTAGTAAATTTAAATAGCTTTTTTGGCAGTCAGGATGTTATCCAGTAAGAGGTTGTAACAGATGGGATGTGATCAGGCATTTTGATGTTCTCTTTGTGCTTCCCTACAAACACTAAGTAGCAACTGGATTCATGTAACTAAAATTTCCTAATTTACCCATTAGATTTCATACAGGTATTTTTCTCCCCTTTAACTGTTTTCTGGGCATGCTTATTTGTACACAGTCATCACATAAATTCCACTGTCATGCATTTTCTTCTAACAAAATATAAATGTTTTTGCTTGTGTGGAAGACACAGAATACCAATCAGGTGTTTTGCACCTACAATTCCTGATCAGATTTATGGATTAATACTGACATTTGATGGTAGAGATTCTTTCCCCTGAAATCTATTTTCTTCTTAAAAAGAGAAACCAGAAGGAAGAAAATAGATCAAAGAATTCTTATTGCAACAAAAAAGATACTGTAGTTTGCTTTTAGATCTTAAAAAGACTTTTTCCCTGTGAATACGTTTTTTGCTCTCATTTGGGGATTAGGGATCTATTCAGAGCACTGAGGAGCTAGAGAATAAAATGATTCTTGTCATTAACATTCTTCTGCTTGCCATGTTAACGATGACACCACTTAAGGTTAAATCAGACTTGGTAATAAGTTTACTTGATGTAGACTGAAGTGTTTCAGGCTCTTAAAGAAAGATGCTTGAGACATGCATAGAGTGCAAAGCCACAGGTATGTTTGAGTGCCTCTTCTGCACACAGCGTTCTCCAAGTGGGTCAGTGCAGGGGAGCTGAACTCTGTCTGGTATGCAGGAACACTGCCAGGCTGGGAGGAAATCTTCATGCCCGGAAAACTGGGTTTAGAGGAATTGTGCCCTCAATAAGCAGAAAAAGTGCATCATGTAAGGAGGAAAAGCAGGTTTTAGTTAAAACTGTCACACTAGCTCTGTCAAACATCTTTTTTTTGTCTCGAGTCACATGATGAAGTAAGAACATGGTGGATAGGAGTACACAGAGCAGGGCCTATATGTGAAGGCAGAGCCATGCAGTAGGGCCAGGCGCTAAGCTTCTTTGGTGACTCAAAAAGCTACATTAGTTTCTCAACTTAGCGAGTGCTGAATTTATCAACAGACTTTAAAAAGATCGGGCCATCATTCATTTTTGCCTCTGTATTTTTAATTTGACTGTAAAAGTGGAAGTGCACTGAAATATAGTGTCAGTGTGATGAGGAGCTTTTTTAAATGTGTACACGCTATTTTTCTTTGCTATTTTGATTAGCAGTGCACAGCAAAAAAGCTTACAATATGTCTACTTTGATTAGTAATCAACATCACTGGGATGAAAAGTTACTGTTTTTCTCCCTGAGCTGTGGAGTGAGTAGTTTTGTGTCTGTTTGTCTCAAGTGTTTCAGGAAGACTTGCTTTTCTTGGCCAAAAGTATTAGAAATTATGTTACTCTGCCAAAAGAGGTTAATTCTTAAAGAAGTCGATAGCCATTTCACGATGCTGGTTTCAGACTGTACTTGGATTTCAGACGTACACCAGCCAGCCTGAGCTTTAGGTTGATCTGATTAGTTGTGGCCTACACTAAATATACAGCAGGCTATCTGCAGAAGAATCAGAGGACGAAAGAGTATGATTTACATATGATAAGCCATGCTGGGAGACAGCAAGACTGCAGAAGTAGGATGTGAAGTAGGTAATAATATCTGTACAATCAAAACCCAGCGTGAGGTCTCAAATAAATTTTGTATACTAGCAGCTGGTCATTGCGCTCTTCTTGCTGATGTTAAATCTTGTTATACTTGGAGATGAATCTTTATTTCATTTTTTAAACTAATTTGGGGATTCTCTTTTTGAAATTGGGGAGCAGAATTGACTTACTCTGAGAGAGTTTATATAGTTGCCAGCGGAGAGACTTCTCAACAGAAAAGTTTCCAGTGACTTCATTAGGCAGCCATCAAATTCCCTGCCTCTGGGCTCGGGGAGCAAGATAAGCTACAGCAGTTACTGATGAAGAACTTGACAGAGTGACAGTCAATGTTGCTGTCACACACTTGATGTAAAGTTACTGGGTATGATCCCTGTCCCTGGGAGAGTTTCCCATCGTTGCCTGTAAACTGGGAGCTGCGTGTGGTCTGCCTGTTCAACAGCACCATGGTTGTCAGGACACTCCACTTCCTCAGCACCTAAGTTAACCTTTTTATGAAGCTCCTGTAAAGATAAACAACCTGTGATCTAAGACCCTTTATGTCTTTTTAAATTAATATACAGGACAGTGAGTTGAAATAGATATAATGTATATATTTATAGCTAACACTGGATAATTCCTACCATCCCAAAGGATCCCAAAAGAATAAACACTCATCAGGGAACAGCTGCAAATCAAGGAAGGGAAAAATCAGTCAAATCATAAATCATGGTAAAAATAAGACTGAGGCAAAGGCATTTTGGGACTGAGGAGAACACACTGATTTTGTGTTTTTGAAAAAAACATTATGATTTATTTTACATGTGTGCAACAGAAAAGATACATCCCGTGTATTTTAGTCCTGTCCACAAAATATATATATAGTGGTATTCGATATATTTACTTCATGAAAAGGAAGATCTGAGTTGATCCAAGGAACCTTTGAACAGCAGTCTCTGGGGAGGGTAAATTTTTCAAACCTGAAGTTTAGACCATTAAGCCTGCAGGCTTTGCACATTACACATTATAAAATGCTGTTCCTTCTTTGCTCTCCTCCATGATTTTCCTAAGTGTGCATGTTATTAGCGAAACTTAGACAAATGTTGATTGTGCAAAGCAGACGGACTCCTCAGGTTTTTCATGTTGCTGCTGAGATTAATTCCAGCAGCCCAAGCTACCTACTGAAATTCAGGATTCCCTTTGGGGGCAATTGGGAGGGCAGGGTGGGCGCTTTTATACTGCAAGTCACTGTGACCCTGATTTTTCAAGCACCATAGTAAAAGCATCTTGTGTAAGGTATATTACAGTAACAAATTATGCGTAAAATGGTGGATGAGCAATGTGTTTTTTGTTTAGTCTGTGCATGAACATCTCCACAAATGTCTTTCCTTCTTTGTCCTCAGTATAGCACTTAAAATTTGCATCAGAGAGCATTATGCAAGGTTTGCATTAGGAAAGGTTGGATATTTCTTCCCCGGCTACCATCTGGGTAATCTGTCTGATCCTTCCCCAGATTCTAATTTATCAATGATAGATTATATGAATTTCAAGGCTAGGCAGTAGCAGAGGGAGGTTTAGGGGTGGGAAAAATTTAAACATTATTGCATGCTATACATAGACTGGGTTTTGTAATATCAGAGAGAGAAGCAGAGGAGATTCAGCCAGTTAACCTAATAGCACAGCTGGTAAAACACTAGGGGGTCTGGGTTAAAACCTTAGCTAGGTCATTAGTTTCCATCTTCCCCAAAGCTATTCACATTGTGAAGAGAAGCAGTCAGACAAATAAACAGTGAGGAGACTGTAAGATAGATATTAAAGCATAATAAGAAAATAATTTTAAAGAAAAATAAAACCAGTCCAGCACTTTTTCTTAAACAGAACATTGGTCTTTTTGTGGAAACAAGAAATACTGCAGTGTTCTTTGCAGGAAGTCCTAATTTTGCTATGGTGATGTTTTCCATTACTGCTGTTTCACATAAGCGAAGAAACATTCTTTGTTGAATGGATGTGAAGAAATGTGGTGGTTGTACTGCAGATATTAGCAGATGCCATTGTGAAAATAAATTGTCCAGATACCAAAGGGAAATCATGTCACTGATACTCTAGCCTAGAGAACTTCAGGATGGTTTTAGTGGTGCTCTGATGGACTTGGAGAAGATGACAAGATTTATGTGGGTTTTTATGTGGCCTGAAAAAAAGAGCTCAGTGTAGAAACTTGATTATGTTTTCTCATGGTTAATGGAGAAACATTAGAAGAACTTCTAATTAGAAGAAGAGCAGTTCATTAGAAGAAGAACAGTTCTCAGAAGAACTGAGAGAGAGAATGTCTGAGGAAGGAAAGTCTGCCAAAAACTGTATCATGGGTGTGCAAACATTTGCTCTTTTTTCTCAAAGAAAAACTTTCTCCTAAAAGCATTTTGGGACTTTTTGTTAAAAATAGAATGTGATTGGAGAAGAAAGAAGAAATTTTAATTTTTTTTTTCAGCTTTTATAAAGTATTATATCCAAAGATATTGTATTGGTGCAGTGAAGGTGTTTTATTTATTTGATTTATTATTTCTTTTACCTGCCTATTAACTGGACAGGAATATGGAGAATTAGTATTTGCAGTGTCTAAATGAGATTGACACTGCAGACTGAGCCACTCATGCTCACCAACCCATCACCCTGTGGTGCATATTGCTAAGTCAGATGCTTTGTGTGTGTCAAACATAGGTCTAGCTGGGCATATGTTAATAAGGTTTCTTTCTGGAAAATGAAAATAAGATGAGGTATCTCAAATGTAAAGAAATCTTGTGCCTGCTTGCTCTAGATACCAGGTTTTTTTATGCCACCCACATGATTTCACTTGATTTACTTGGTTTATATTCTGGTACATGGGTCAAACCTTCACCAGTTTCTTAATTGTTGTTATTTGTTTAGACCTGTATAACATTTTTGTCTGCTTAGATTTTTTCCAGTACCTAAATCTCTCTCACTGTGTCCTTTTCAGTGTTTATTTTAAGTAGCACCTTAGGGGTAGGTACCACGCCATTCTTTGCCAGTGACAGTAAGTAGTTTATGGCCAGCTAGAGCTGGCCCCCCATAAGCAATGGCACAACAGTGTTTTCTTAGCTCTTGCTGTCTGTAAGCCACACATCTCCAGGTTTGGCCACACCATTTGAAGATGTTTGTTCAAGTACCATCAACTGTCTGCAGACAATCTGGTTGCATTTTTAGGGTTCTGGTATCACAGGCTTATATGAGAATAACCAACTCTTTCAATTACTAAAACACTTAATTAATGTGAGTTGTGTTCTGTTGGATGTTTCCTTGCAGTGCTCTGAGGTGCTGACTGTGGACATGTTTAGCTGGGCAAAAACCCAGACATGGTTCATCAGTCCGAAGCCTTCCTGAGCTGTCCTTGCCATCTGAAACGGGTGGGCTAGGCAGAGTTTCAGTCTGACTGTGATGTTCCTCAGCATCCTGCCATGCTAACAGGGTGCCAAATCACAGAATAATGCTTTTCATTTGTTTAGCTTTATCCTGACACATCTATCTCAGTGTTGTTTATCCACAGATGAGCTAGATTTGGGAGTCACTGCATTAGATCCATTGCAGTTCTGTTGTATTCTCTGGTGAAAATCCTGAGAGAGTGGATACAACCCAAACCGCTGTCCGAGGAAGAAAGGTCTGCCAAAAACTTGTGTCATGGGTGTGCAAACATTTGCTCTCTTTTCTCAAGAGTACTGACCAGTGCCTTGCTAAAATACCAAGCATTGGAAATTTCTGTGATTCTCCCCCCACACAAGTTTTTCCTTTACAGGTAGTGGAAAATATCTCTTCATGTACTTAAATTTTTTGAGCTGATTCATAAGTACAATATTTTATGTTATTTTTCTCTAATTAGTTGATGATCAGTGTATGCATCCAATCTGTTTTTACTTTCCTTATTCCATGATTTTCAGAGTAATAAGCCTGTCTAGCCCTTTCTTCAGCCTCTGCCCTTGAACAAGGGGAACTTCCTTGTTCCTTACTTGGAAAGGTTCCTCAGTAGTTTTGGTCCCAAGTTCTGTCACTAAGCATGCCCCTCTAGAGAGAGCTGTAGCCCTGTGTATTTTTTACTTAGGTAAGTTCATTTTTACAATATACTGTTGCACGTTGGACCTTTCCTCATTTTTTATTTATCAGATGTGTAAGTTAATGATGATCTGCTATCGCTGTAAACTCCAAAGTTTTTGTGAGCTTAAAATGAGTAAGTGTTCCACATGTTGTCAGGTTTAATTCATTCATGAAAATCGATGCACTACTCCTGGCTAAATCAAAAGACCTCTCATTGACCATGGGTTAAGTGTGTGCCAGTAGACAGTTGCTGTCCATCAACTGATATGCAATAACCTGTTCCTTTGTAGTCACTTCCTCTTTGTTTCAGCTTCTACTTTTCTGTAAGTTTTTTTCATATTCAAGCCAAGATTTTAAAATATTAAAAGAATCCGTCTGAGATTTTACAGCAGCACCCAGCACGTTCAGTGGGTGTTTTTCATGGGTAATGCTAAGGAGATAGTATTCAAGAAACAGATGATTTTGTATTGGTCAACATACAAATGTGATTAAGACAACCTTAGTGCATAATTTCATGAAGCTTTAGTAATTTACTGTTGTGTATCTGTTTTGTGTATACATATGTCTGAGGGAAAGACAAGTTTTTAAATGTTTTTAAAAAGGCATCATAAGTGGTATTAGCTGTATGATGTGTACTACCAGGTGTTAGTGCTGTTTAGGACAACAGAAGCTTCATTTTTGTCTTTTCCTTCATCAAAGAAGCAGAAACACTTCTATCATAAGCAGTGCTCGGTTTATATTTTTTCTCTATATTTTGCTAAAAAGAAAGAAGGAAAATAAAATGCTACCTGACCATTTTTAAACACTGTATGTATGTTCTATTTGAACATGCAAGCATATTTTATTATTGTTATGGTGTGATAATTGTTGATAGTATGCTATTCTTCCACTGAGAACAAAAAAAAAAATGCAAAGATGACTGCATTGTTAAAATGGTTTTTAATACAGTCATTCTTCACGTATGCAAATGTAGTATAAAAGCTAACTAAAAAGGAAGAAGTGCTTCTGGCAGGGTCACTTTATTCAGCTACTTCTGAAATAGCTTAATTTGCCGAAAACCCACTCAAGTGTTTTTTCAATAAGTAACCTTTTGTTGTGATGGCACATAAAGCATCATCTCTACCTCTTTTTATCACTAATATTAAGGGAAGGGAGTAGATTTGTTCACTGATGAGTATGTTGTCACTGCAGTTTTTAAAGGCTTAACTCATAGCTGTTTCCTAGCAGTTTAAAAGACAAAACAACCCACCTCGTTGTCACAGGGGTTGACATGTCAGATGCAGTCTGGCTGTTGAATCACTCCACTGCCATTACTCCAGTGCACCTCTAATGTAATCCTACTTCCATTCTTTACAGAAGAAAACTTTATCTTAGATCTAATTTTCTGGAAAGAAAATTTATTTCTTTTTGTATCAGCTATAAAATGAAGTTGAACACTAGGGAAAATGTGTGTAAATAAGGAAAAATGAATGTATGCCAGCTGCTCCCTTTCATTTCTGATAAGATTTTTAGAATTGATGTTGTTTTTTCTTTATGATGCATGCATGTTAATGTATTGACCAGGAACCCTTTTGTCTCTAAGACATCTGAGCTTTCTGCAAATATGTGAAACACTTCAAACTCATGCACTGATCTCTGAATGGTGACTGGGCTCTCATGGAGGTTGATGAGGATAGACTCCTCTGTGTTGTAATGGAATCCAGATCGCAGTAAGAACTGTTCTTAGCTTCTCCACATCACATCTGTAGCTGAAAGGACTCCTCTGCTCTCTGCAAGGAAATTAGAGCATGTCCTGTTTTAATGCCGTGCTTCAGTGTACCGTCCAGACAGTAACAGAACATAGTATAGCGTAGATACTCTTCCTGAATTTCATGATTCCTTTTCCTTAATTCTTTACCTGTCTTAATTCTTTATCTTCTTTCAAGGGAAGCTAGCAAAGCCAACCTTTATTTGAGAGGAGTCTCACACCCTCTGAGATGATGAAACTAATGCCTCACGTCAGAAGCAGTTTAGGAGTATGTTCCTTTTTTGTTGTGTTAATCAACATCTCTATTAAACTAAGGCTAGAGCATGAGTTTGAGTAGTATCACACAGTTATCTGTGCTCTTGAGTTACTGGCATGCCCCCAGCTTAGTTTTGGCCAATGCCCGTGAGCATTCCCTGAGCCATAGCCCAGAGCATGGATAAGGCAGGACAAGGGGCTGTGCACAAAAGTCATACGGATAAGATTAACAGGATTGAGTGGGAAGGTTTATCTGGATGGACACAAGTGTCCCCACTCTGTTCCTGGCATGTTTTATTTATGACTATACACAGAGCTGCCCAGTCCATTTGACAGCATCAGAAATGAATGAGGAGGAGTTTACTGAAGAAGGGGTCATTTGAGTAGAAACACTTATTTTACTTATTACTCTGGTCCCTTGAGAAGCCCTTTTGACAACAGCAGAGCTGGTTAAAACTGATAATCTCCGTGTTTTTCATTAGACATTAGTCCATGTTCTCCATTAGCTTCAACAACCAGCAGTCCTTCTGCATCACTACTGGAAATTACCGTACCAGTAGCTTTTCAGTGTATCACCCTTCCTTGTGGTGTTAAGAAAAGTACTGCTTGCAATAATAATGGGGCCAAAAAACCTTAATTACTAGCACAGTGTTTGGAAAGTTGACTCATATAGATTTATAGGTGAACAGAAAAACCCCCCTCACTTCCGTACTAGAGACAGGAGTCACTTTGCTATCTTTATAATAAAAATCTTAGTGTGACCAGTACAAATTTTTTTATTCAAATGGATCCCACAAGCGTGATATATATGGTGTATGTATGTCGGGAACATGGGCATTTATTTCATACAGACATACAATTTTATTAGGTTTCTAAATTACTTACAGCACTGTCAGCAGAAGACATAGGCTTTGTAATAAGAGTTGTACCCAGAGTAGAACTGTTTTAAAAATCAAGGGGTCTCTTTCAAAATACAGCTAAATGGAGAAGGTCATGCAAGTTTTCCTTTGCAGAAGTGTGGAGTTTTCCAACCAGTACAGACCAGTTTCTGAGCTGCCATTTCACACTCCATTTTTTTCTGTGTCGTGTGTCAATGTCTGCTCTACCTCCAGAGCAAGTGCCAGGCTCTGACTTTGGAGTTCAGGTGTGATCAAAGTTCCTTGTCTTGGGGCTTGCACAAAGATCAGGAGAACTTGATGCATATTCTGCCAAATCTTGCAGTTGGAGTTTTAGCACAATATGGGTTGAGCTGTTCATAGCACGAAAGAACTGGGCACAAGGGGTGCAAAGTCAACTCATCTCCTGGTTTTTCTCCTTACGACCTGAACGTCAGTGTTTTCAGTTATGAGTTTGATCACGTGTCTGGATATGGCTCAGAAAAAATTACTTCTTTTCATTAATCAGGCATTGAGTGTTTGGAGGGGGGGTGGTGATGTTTGGTGCTAACCGGTGGGAGGACACCCCGGCCCTGTGGCAGAATCATCCTTTTGTCTCCTCTCCCTCCTCCTGGTCACCCATGTCTATCTGTCTTCACAACTTACCTTTTCCTCTCTCTCCCCTTTTCCCTTCTTTTTCTGATCTTCCCATCAGCAGCTTCTGGTTGTTCTACCTTTCTATTATTCCCTCCCTCATGTAGGGAAAGGTGTAACTAATGCTGCCAGGCAAGGTGTCTGTTGGCTTTCAACTTCACACCTCCCCACACGCATGCCACTAAAAGGAAAGGGGTGGGTTGGAAAGGGGCACCTTGGATACGTAAGGCTTCAGCTCTCCGCGGCCCCAGAGCGTGGGTACCTGGGCTGGCAGCCGGATGGGCCGGAATGCAGCCGTGCCGGGGCCCCGATCCCCCTGGGCAGCCACACACCGGGGCTCCCTCCTCACCCGGCACGGTGGCGGCACAGCCAACGCTGGCCTGTGGTACACACGGGTTTTGCCTCGCAGGGAAATGGAAAGATGAAATTTAATATGCAAGCAGAACAGGAAAGAAAGCGGATTTCCTCCAGAAATAAAAAAAAATCCCTAAACTTTGCCAGCACATCCTCTTCAACATTGAAAGCGTCACTAAAACCGTTCAGGGTATGAAACATTAGAAAATCAGCATCCATACACAGACATTTCACAGGCAGGATTGCAGGATTTTTCCCCAATTTTTTTTTGAAAACTTCAAAACCCCCACCACAAAGCCCTCTTCTTCCTTCATTTAATAGTCTGAGTTCTGTTCCTTTATGTGAAGCTTCTAAATTTCATACCATTTCACTAGGCCTCTTGCTGTAGCTTTTGAACCTTAAATTAAATTGGGATTCATTAATACATTTACAAAAGGGAAAAAGGAGAGAATGCAATAGAATGTGCTGGGGAAAGAGTAGAAGAAGGACCTAGAGCACAAATACATAACAAAACAACTGTTACTTCTGGCTGGTATGACTAGTCTTCACATAGAGGTAAATTTTAGCTCTGGTGAGTTTGTTGGCAATAGAGGAGTATTTACAGTGGGTTTCTATATGCTGAAGTGAGGCATTTTGGTAGCAACATATAATTTTGGAAGACGTGATACTCCTACCGTAAGTCATCAGGCAAATTCCCTAGTACTACTAATTAGGTAATGCATATAATTGCCTTTAATTTTTTTT
>QWTY01008793.1:0-12438 GCA_008033365.1 Pseudorectes ferrugineus
CTGTCCTCCTTCCTCAATGCCAAGCTGCCTTGGATAATTTGTCCCAATTAATTAGATCCCAGAGCTGTTTTCAAAAGCCTGTATCATTCAATCCCCATGCTGTTGACTACCTATTAAATGACATAATTTAGGATCCTATAAGGGAAATCAAGCATTTTTCTTACTTTTTGTCTATGACCATAGCACACCAAAGAGCTGGTATTTACGTGGAAGCCATCTGAAATGCTAATGCAAATAATTAACTCCAGTCTGCAGACTCCATTCAAATTGCTCACTGAACTCCACACCGATTCAAGAAATGAAACTGGAAGCTTTTTTTTAATGAATCTTTTCTTAGTACTGATTAAGACTGTGATTTACTCTTTTGTCTGCATTTCCCTTAATTTGAAGTATAACTAAAGGAGGTCTGTAATTGCCGATCCTTTTCTATAACACCAAACTTTTTTGCTGTTTTTTTTCTGTAATTCTTTAGGAGACTACATAACTTTTAACAAGGCTCCCCAACCTCCCTTTTATGCCCAATAACACCAGCTGCCTTCTCGTGTCTCTAATGAATGTATCTTCCCCGTCTCACTCCACCACCTCATCACTTTCATTGTGTTCCCCTCCTTTGACAGGTGGTCTTGTGGGTATAACGACATCATTAAATATCTCTAAAGCTGCTAGTAAGAAAATAGTTATTGAGTGAGTCAGAATACCTTCACTGCTGTAGCTGAACGAACAACTTACAGTGCTTGCTAAATTTAACTGTTTCTCCTCTGCTGGATCTCATCCATCAGGTTCACAGGTCAGGAGAGAGTTCCATTTCCTATATAAAGAGATTTAGGTCCACCTGAAACATTTGGGGCTGCCCTTACCCCCTCCTTCCCCCCATACACTGCTGCCATGGGTAGCAGAAGGTTTCCAAGTAACTCACATCTTGGATAAACACAAGCAGGTCATGCACAATACCCTGGAGCACCTACCATGGCATTATGAGCCTGTAGTCATGTGACTGAGTCAAGCAGTGAAAATGCAAACCCGAGTCATAATTCAGTCACCCTTCAGGAATTCATCAGGAGAAAGAGGAGGAAAAATGAAGCCCCATCCAAGGAATATGGAAATCTGTACAGACTAAGGTATTTATTTCTCTACAGGACTCTGAAGCACACTTGCACAAAGCATACAAAGGATTCTCCTGGACTGTTTTTTTCAGTGTGCAGATTTAGTTTTGGAGAGAGAAAGTGAATCTTAAGATGCCTGGTTAAAGAAAAGGTCAGGAATACTTCAACCTGGAATGTTACTTAAGCATGTTCTATT
The DNA here is from genome assembly GCA_008033365.1 of Pseudorectes ferrugineus. Classification (NCBI taxonomy): domain Eukaryota; kingdom Metazoa; phylum Chordata; class Aves; order Passeriformes; genus Pseudorectes; species Pseudorectes ferrugineus. The sequence goes on from QWTY01008793.1 coordinate 1,300, forward strand.
TAATTGAAAAATTTTAATGATAGTGAATAAAGTGCAAAAAGCAGCCGGTGATGTGGGAGCTCTATTAGCAAAAAAAATCCCTGATGCAGCATTTGTTTAAGATGAGCCCTGGCACTCAAAAAAGAGACAGAATAAACCTTTTGCAATAATTTGAAAGCCTGATTAACTGCTCTTAACAATGATTGCGACCTGAAAGGCCAAGCTCAAGTATGCAGAGGTCACAGTCCCATCCTTTTCTCCCATCACCTAATGGCAGAAGTATTGCTCTCATCTCTGGGTAGCTGAGGAAGTGTCAGATTAGAAGTCACCGTAGGAAACAAAATCGCCACCACAACTGATCCCTGGGTGAAGACTGGCCTGTTTAGATTAGAGTTTTGTTCAATTTGTAGTCAAACAGCAGCAGACAGGCCACTGACATTCTGAGGTTTTGCTGTGGATGTTACTGCTGGGCATGATCCACTGGTGGCTCCTGAATAATGTTTGACATTTCCATTTTGCAGTTCACAGAACTATGACACCTCGTGTCAATGCAAATAAACCTGTCACAGTCTGATACTGTATTTTAGGCAGTAGATTGAAAATTGATTGTGTGACTTATCTGAATGTAAATCGCATATTTATTTACCCCGAACCATGGACTTGCAATTAGTCAATACATATTCATAAAATATGGGTTAGGTAAATTAACACTTGCCTATTGTAAATTACAACTGAGAATAATTTGCGGTGGCCAGAAAGTCGAAAATGCAGTTCATTTTAAAATGGATTTGATGCATTGCATTATTTAACCATTCCCTGAATAATTTCAAGCCATGAATTTACTTACAACACGAAGTATTGCTGACATGCTGAAGAAATTTGCTTAGAAAAATAGCCTTTCTCTTCCATATATTGATGCTTTTTTGCATATATGTTTTAATTGACCAGTTCTGAAATAAAGTTATTCAATTTTGCCCCATCCAATCAGCCTTACATTTTTGTTACAGTGAGATCTATACCCTCCGTAAATTTCTGATATCTTTATCCATCCTACTTGGCTTCTTCCCTTATGAGTTAGAGTATAATGTATTATGTATAATCTCAGTTAATATTGGCTCGCATTTCTCCCACCAGGATAAGTTATGCTTTCCCATCCTGTTGAATAATAGTTTTGAAATGTAAGGAAATGGTGGCTTCTGGGAGAAAGGACTTCATACTTTGGCTACAGACTGCATGGAAGATATTTGAAGCCCTGCTCTGCCTGCTCTAAATCCACACCTGAACCTGCCTCTTGGCTGAATGCCTTGTCCCTGGACTACTGGACATAAATGTGGCCAATGCATGGTCTGCAAAATGGGTCAATAGCTCTTGCCAGGGGAGGAGTGTAGAAACTGGGTATATTGGAGAGCTCTCTCTTCAGTGCATGTCTCAGTTTTCAGTAATATGCAGTGAAGATGCTTCCTCAGCCAGTACTGTTTTCCTCTGTGTTTATAGCTTTTACTGGCTTTTCACCCTGTTTGAGGATGTTTCCTCTGTTCTTTCTCCTTGATATTTACCATAAATTAAATCTCAGCCCTGAGTGGCCTTTAAGAAATTTTCACTGAGTCTCTGTTTTTTTGGTGAAGGGCTTTGTAAATTATGTTTGTAAATTGGAATTTCTGAGTGAGAATCTGCTGCTGAAAAACCCCAAAGACCGGCTCCAGTACAGAAAACATGGAGTATTGTGTGTGGAAACAGGGTGTGGGTGGATGTGAATTTCTCAGTGGATAGTCTGTCAGAGGCAAGGGCCAAACTTCAGAAATTACATTCCTCTGCCAAAAAAATTTATGGTATGATAATGATGTTCTACAGCCTTTTTCTGAGTCATGTATTATTCTTCAAGCAGGTACTTAGGTGTTGAAGTCAACACAGGTGAGTGAGGTGGTATTCAGCCTAAATAAATGTTCAGTTCAACCACTAGATATAAGAGGAGAGGACAGGATAAGGCTGGCTGTAATTTGTACAACCAAACCATGGAATTGCAGTTTCTTGTGGTGAACATTAATGGATGTGTGATACAGTTTTGTCCTTCTGGGAATGCAGAAGTGTGGAATTTTAAAGCAGGTTCATGCCAAGCAGGAATTTTCCACTTTCAGTGAGCAAACAGTGCCCAACATAGGGTGAATTATTTTCTCTTTTCTTCTCAGATCCAACTTATTTTAAAATAAAAGGGGAAAAAGTAAAATGCTTTTGTGATTATATATCTCTCAACCACATAATTGTTCTTCTATGGAAAGCCTGAAGAATATGGAATTACTCTTTGCTCAGAGGTTATAACATCTATCTTATCTCTTAGGTCATACGGAAAGTTTTATGTGGGATAAGGAGGATTCATCTGTCTGAAATAGCAAATAAGGGAAGGTATTCTTGAGTTGATGGTGTTTTCAGGAATACTTCCTCACTTGTTGGAAGGTGCCTGGGTCTCAAACAAGTCCATGTTCAGATATTTAAATATCCACTTGCTTCAGAAGGAATCTAAAAGGTCAATGACTTCCTTTCTGTTCATGGGGACTTGTATACATATATGTTTTTCCATCTTTATAGTGTTTAAAGTATGTTCCCAGCATGCTGGTGCTCTTGGAGAAATTCTGCTGGAAATCACTCATATGGCACATTGCTCAGCCAGTGTGGTACAGAAGTGTAAGGGGGAGTGTTCCAGGACTACTGAAAGGTGCCTTTGCTATCCTGTGTAGAAGGTTAGACCTGCTTTAACTGGCTCCTTTGGACAGTATGGGACTGTTTCCTTTGTGACTGGGATGATAAAAGTACTCAGCAGAAGCAGCTGAATGAAGCCAAGTGGGATCATTCTGTCGTGTGTCTCATTGCCCCAGCTGTCTCGGTGTTTTCTCTCTGCTCCTCCTTTTCTGGACATTAGCAGAACAGAGCAGAAAACATTTCTGAAGATTTCATCCCTGCTCATCCATATTAACTATGTTGTCAAGTCCAGCCTGGTGTCAAGGAGCAGTGGTGTGACAAAAAGACAGGCTGGAAACCTAGGATCAGTGTGGGAACTTGGATGTGGAAACACCACTCACTTGCATATGGTAGAAATCTCCCCACCAAGGACTTCCTTTGACTCAAAATAAAATGTACCTGATGCTGGTAGTTGAATGCTGTATTTAATTTCATTCTTCTGATTACATCAATTCTTGAAATAAAATTATCTTGAAACAAAATCTCATAAGGTTACATTTATATATTGGGAAACCACATTCTAAACAAAGAAATCACACTGTTTTAAAAAGTGTTACAGAAATAAATTTATTGTTTTCTGGAGTAAGGTTTTGGAATTGTTTTGTGCCTAGGAAACTGAGTTTTAAGAAATGAATTTACTGTTTTTTGAAAAATGCTGATAGGAAAACTCTATGTCTCTCTCAGTGAAATGAGAGTAATGCTGCTCCTGCTCAAAGTGAGCTGTGTTCTATATACTGAAAGTAATGGTATTTTCCTCAGCTTGTAACATCACATAAAATAGGCAGAACATTCCTAATTAAAGAAGTAATGCCATCTGTAGAGGGCAGTGGAAAATGGGGTACAGCATTTTAGGTGTCAAAGACTAAATAATTTCTACTCCACTCCCCTCTCTCTCTCTCTCTCTTTCTCTTCATCCCTCTCTCTCTTTGTATTTGAAGACCAAAGTGTCTAGTATTCCCCTTTACAGCTTATAACATGAGACATGAGTTTTTAGCTCCTTTCCCAGGGAGCCAAGAATTCACAGGCTTTTATGTTTTTCAGCTCTCTGGCAGAGGTTCAGGTTAAAACACACATAAAGCACAGGTCAGCCACCAAGTAGACAGCCATAGCTATAGCTCCAGAGTGCATTTTGTCTTCAAGATGCATCTAATATTAGTGGTTGAGTTTGTGTCAGGAGGGAGCTTTTGAAGCAAACCACCTGTGCATCCCCTTTACTGTACTTTTACTCACACAGCAGAGTAGACTAGAAGTGCACAAATTGGATTTCTTTGGCATGAAAGTGACCATAAGATGTGCTTCAGGATCACCTCAAATGCACTCCAACTGTTAATGGACCTTCAGTTCACAGGAGCAAATTAGAGCTAGGCTGATGTAAGTCTCCTTGACAACTCGTGTGTGAGTGATGGTCCTTACCAACAGCTGTGTATCTCCAGATATCTATCCTTGGATCACTCACTAATGTAGACTTTTTTTTCCTGTGCAGGAGCAGGAAATGGGTGGACTAACAGGTTATTTCACTATTCACTTTTTCACACGTGCCCAGTGATCTGGCAGTCTGGCTGTTACTCATGACAATCTGGCTCTGCCTCCCCAGCTCCCATCTCCAGTTGCAGTCCTCAGGCAGCTCCCTGCACAGAGCTGGCTCGGGTGATAGCTCAGATTTATAATTCTATCAGGCAAATTGACAAAGCAGCTGCGACCACATCTGACTGAGGCATAGATGAGGGAGAGCAGATAATGCTCAAGTCATGGATGATGGCATGGTAACACAGACCTGACTCCCTGCTGAAAAAGGTCCCTTAGGGAGAGGCTCAAGGTGCTCATCCAATTTCATACCTGATTTCTGTCCTTGCTTGAAGGCAAATAAATGCACAGAGATAAGGAAGAGAACAAAGCACTTGCAGATGGCCATGAATTTTATTCACCACTAAAGCTGCCTGCCCTGATGGGGGTGAGCTGACTCCACCTGGGGCTTTCTTTGGAGCTTGCTGGCAGGTTAGTGCAGAATTTCCCCGCCTATGCAAAACCTCCACAAGGACCTTACCATACCTTCCCAAAGCTTTATATTCCAACACCTTTTATTTCTGCTTCTGACTGTAGTCTGAGATAACATTGATTTATACAGCCAGGTAGGTGGATCTCATATCATGCCATGTGGAAAAATACGTATCTCCACAGGCATCTGCACTGCAGGTAGAGGGCTGCTCCTGAAATTTGTAGGGCAGGTGTGCTCTCCACTGAATCCTTAGGTCTTGAATTAGTTTCTTTCACGCAGCCTCCAGATCCAGATTATCCTCCAGAGTATGCAATAGAATGACAACTTTTCTGGATTTGTTTCCAAGGAGAGTGATCGTGATATGATAGAACAAAAAATTACTTCTTCTCTGACAGCTGCTCCTAATCATAATATTATGGGAATTTTCAGAAATAAACAATTGTTTGCAGAGGACAAACCTGCAACTCTGTAATGATGTCCCATTGCTGACTTCTGAAGTATTTTGGATCTTAAAAAGAATTTGATGCTTCAAAGAAGCAATTTTGAAGGCTAAAAGAACAAATATAAGTTTCTTCTCTGGCCTTTGAAAGAACATAACCTACTGGTAATTCCAGGAGAATTACCCAGGAAAACGGCAAATGAAAATGAAGGAATTTCCATTTGCTTAAACAGCTATGTTTTTCCTGCAATGGTAAAAGAGGTGGATTTTCTGTTAATATTGAATGAGATGATATGCTCAGCAAAAAGTCAGAAGAGCAGAGATGTGATTTCAGGCAATCATAAACAGATTTTCACACATCGTGGGTTAAATTTTGGGAGAATTTATGAAGAATTTGTTTAGGAGACAAAGTGTTCACTTTATATCGCAGCTTGATCCCTTCAGCATTGGTTTCAGGTAACACAAGAGAAGTCCTGGCCTTAAACTTTACTGAAAATTGTATGACAGAGGCAATACAAATAGAACACATTTAGCAGTTTGGTTGTTCAGAAAGATGATGGAATGGTATACTTTACATATGTAACTTTATTTCATGTGCTCTGGAAAAACCTGAAATCATTGTATTTTTCATTTTATTCAGTGAGAAATATATTTATTTACCATTTTGTGAGAACTCTATTTCCAAAAATCTTCCTAGCCCCTTCAGATTTATAAACTTGGGGTAGTAAAATGGATTTTACCCTTCTGCTAGAAGCCCTTGTTTTAATTTCTACTCCTTACTTAACAGTCTACCAAGTACTTCTTTCACTTGTGACCTTTGAGATAATGAATCATAGAACCTCTGCAGTTGGAAATGGTGACCTCTGGACATCATCTGGTTTAACCCCCCTGCTCACAGCAGGGTCAGCTGGAGCAGGGTAGGCACTCCACAATCCCTCTGGGTAATTCATCCCAGTGTTTGAATACGTTCACAGTGAAACTTATAATGTTTGAATGGAATTTTCTGTGTTTTAGGTGATGCCTATTGCTTCTCAGACTATTGCTGCGTACCTCGGAGAAGAGTCTGGCAAAGGTCAAAGTGTGCAGTGCAGGGGCTCTTGCGTGCAGAGACAGAAAGGCTTTCTAACCAGGGCTATCATTCCCTCCTCTCCTTAGCTCTTCCCCTTCCCAGAGGGCAGCCCAGCAAGGGTCTCTCTCACTGCTTTGACATCACTTCTTTTCCTTCTTCCTTGTTTTAGTAGGAACATGTGTCTTTGGTCCCTTCTGTGTGGAGGTACTGAAAGTCAGACAGAAGGCTCGGCAAGAAGCTTATGGTCAGTGTTCACCCTATTTCTCTTCTGCATGCATAAACTGTGCTCCTTTTCTTGTTCCTCCTTCCCAATGCCCATTAAAATAGTGACTTGTGATGGTACAAAAATAATCTGACATGTTTCTTTTCATACTGTGTATTTAATGTATTCTATAATATATACTGTTTTTTCTTAAAGTTGCTATTTGTAAACAAGAAGAGTCTTAATCAAAATGTAGCTGTAGAATAGGTTTGTAAGGGATCCTCAAATGTCTCTTGCTACTCTTAATTCAGAGGGACTTTTGCAGCAAGTCTATAAAGGTCACATCCATGCTGTTAGAAAGCTTCTCCATGGGGTATTTCCCAGCCTCTAAGCAGGGAACGCAGAGTAACTCCTAAACGCTCTCTACAGCACAGTTTTTTGAAGAGAGAATTGGTTGTATTACCAGTGCATAGTAGTTGATCCAAGTCTGCTCCAACTCCAAAGTGTGGCTCCAGTTGTGTGGCTCTAAGAAATAGTTATCAGAAATGAATGCATTTTTCAGCTTAAAGAGCCTGAAATGCAGTGATGCCTCTTTCATAGCCTCAAAGCTTTTAATTTTGTGGCAGTTATGTCCCAGAGCATGTATTGAGAGGTTGTGTGGACACCCAAGGAGGCTTTCTGGGGAGGATTGCACTACTGGTGTGGGTCAACCTAAATTTTTTAGTTTCATTCTATACTGCCTGAGAGTTTGCTGGAGTCAGAAGTGCTTGGAGTTACTGCCAGATGTCACTTGGGAAGAGCCTAGCTGGTTACCTTTGAAAGGATCTAGGAAAAAATCAGGACATTCGAGTTGGATCTGAAGAATCAGAACAGCCAGAGCTAAACTGGCAGGAGTAGCACTACCCAATAAAGGTTCCAAGTTTAGTCATTCCCAGCAGAGTTACATCTAAGCATGTGGTTTCTGTGGTACCTCCAATTTTCAACTGATTCTTGAGGATACTGTGACCCCTTATCCTTCTTCTTCTCTGCCTATTAGTCTGACAGTTCCAAATGAGCCTCATTTATCTTGGAATCTGATCAGGTGGTCAGAGTGGACTAAACCCAGCTTTCCCAAGCCAAAACTTCAAATAAACAGTTGACACAGAGCTGACAGCTGCAGTTTCTATCCTCTTATCTATTAGAACATGTCTATTCACTCTGCCCTTTGCACCTACTGAAATATTGCCCAACATTCTGGAATCTTTTAAGTTATTAGAATCCTTTTTCTCTTAAGCTTGTGTCTGGAAAGGGTTAACTGTTCCACCTCTGAACATTTCCAGTTGACAGCTCCTCCACTCAGTTCTGTAGAGAACTTTCATTTCTGCCATTGTGTTGTTTCCTGTTAGCTGCTCACCAACAGCTCCCTTTGATTCAAATCCATGTATTTATGTAGAGTGGTGCCGGGGAGCTGAATGGCTCTGAAAGTTGCTTGTACACCATGGAGCCCAGACACCAATGCAGGCACGGTTATTGATCCTGCAGGGAAATGTCATGTCACTGAAACTCCAGCAGAGATCAATGTGTGAGCAGAACGGCAAAGAGCAGTGAGATGTGCAGCTTAATTTGTGTCTTCACGGTGTTCTGAATGCAGCCGGATGGTTTAGTGTGAACGGGATAAATCATATAAACTTTTTGAACTGCCTTTAAGTGTTGGGCTTTACGCTGCTCTGCTGTAGGAGAGTAAAGTGTCTGTCTTCACTGACACAAAGGCAAGAACGTGATAAGTAATAATCTGAATGGGAGCTTTTATATTTTCACTCTCAATGCATTTCACAGCCAGAAGATCTGCATTTGGGTGCTTTTTAATTTTTGGATACCCATGAGGAAAAATGGTTTAAGTTTTAGACAATTCCTAGTGCTTTTCTAAAGCACTGCACCTGTACTCTGAAGCAAGAGATAAATTTCAGGGAACGTCTTCCTTGTCCATCACTCTGATGCTCAGTGTTTGCAGCATGAAAAGAGAAAATAGAGACTGCTGTGCAACCTGTATTTCTGCCTCTATGTCTCAGTCAAATAAAATAGTGCCATGCAAGTTGTTATCATCTGGGCATCTGAGTTAAGCCCACATGGCCTTCCCTTCATGCCTGTTGTCAGCCAGAGGCAAGGGTGCAAAGTCATACCTTTTTATTGATATAAGGAGAAAATAAACTGTTGAATTTTAAGTTGATTCATATATAGAATGGAAACTAACTGAGGTGACTGGTATTAAAAAATGAAGCTTTTTTATTAAAAAAAAATACCTTTGGTTGATTGGTAGAAGATAATTAGTAGAAAGGTGTGGCCTGTCGGAGACTGGTGATGATGGAAAACTGTATGGCAAGGTGGATGAAGAATATCCACTTGGGAGACCTATGTGCTTCCTAGACCAGAGATTACTGATACTAACATAAGCAGTGGAGATCAGTTTGGGGAATGGTTTTCCAGAGACCCCAGAGAAGATCCTTCAGTAGATCTGTCTGTCAGTTGGAGAGAGAGAAGAGAAGAGAAGAGAAGAGAAGAGAAGAGAAGAGAAGAGAAGAGAAGAGAAGAGAAGAGAAGAGAAGAGAAGAGAAGAGAAGAGAAAAAGAGGAACCAGTATGTGCTTGAGGCAGAGAAGCTATGCATATGGACTCTGGGCTGGATCAGTGAGAGAGCACCCCCAAAAGTGTGATGCTCAGCCATCCTCATGAGTACCCTCTGCTGCTCATCAGTCATTCAGCATATAGAAGCAAGTCTTCTGTGGTGTTGCCATACAGATGGTGTTAACTGTGACAGTTCTGCAGTATTATTAAAGTTCTCTGTATTATTAAGACATTAGAAAGAATATTAAGAGTTGTAGTACTGCTTTAACTAATCAAGCAAAGTGTAATTCAGTTTTCCTTGTGATATTCCCTGTATGAATTGTCAACTGCTCAACCATCAGTCTCTCTGTGCAAATTGGTCTTAAATTTCCACAGCCTTGTGTTTCACCCTCTGAAATCTACCTCTTCACAGGATTGCAGAATAGATAAGTGTGGCAGAAATCTCCGAACATTGCCTAGTCAAAGCCCTCTCCTTGAACAGTCTGATAGAGCACGTTGTCCAGAGCAATGTCCACCTTGCTTTTGAATATCTGCAAGCACAGAAACTCCTTTTCTTGTTTTCCACAGGTTGTGCCCCACCCAACCACCTCTTCTAGGAAAAGAGATCTCAGCTTAGCTAGCCATGCCTTCTAGGCTGCCTGCAGACTGTGGCAGACAGGATTGAACTAGTGACATGAATCATGCTTTTTATGTATTTTTGAAACTGTAAGTGTGGGAACCTCCTCAAACAAGAAAGCTAAGGGAAAAAAAAGGCAAAAAAACCACTCCTCCTGCAAAAATACCACGCAGCTGCTTGCATTACAGCCCAATTTCTGCTTTCAAAGAACATAATCAAAATTAAGCTGTGCTCCATCCCTGAATTTACTCTTCAGAGCTGGTTCAGGCATGGTCAAACAGCTATCACACTTGCAGCTGGTGATTTGCCATGTGGACATGAATGTGGGTAACAACACTTGAGTGGTCATACTCCTCCCCTTGATACCGTGTGTACTGGGGATATGGGAATCCAATAGAGCTGGATACCTGGCGAGCCCATGCCAACTGCTAGGCAGGAGCAGAATGAGTGTTGGATATTAGCTGTGGTCAGTGACAGCCAGAATCTCTTCCCTCTGTGCTACTTAGGTAGAACAAACAGGATTAGTAATGAGAGATAGCCTGATTTACATTTTTAGAATAATTAAGAGGCTAAGAGAGATTATAAAAGGAAAAATTGAACAAGCAGATATAGTTTAGACATGGATTGAGAAAGGAAAACAAATAAACTCTGGTAAAAATAATTTCTCACTCTTTGCTCCTGAATTTTATATTCTCATCCCTGGCCATGTCTGGGCAGTCAGGTATCTCAGGGATCCAGCTCTGCACAAATATCTTCCTTGTCTGTCAGTCAAAAAAACCCAAAAAGAAGTGAGATACAATGGTACAATCGGTAAAGCACAACCAGATGTGGGGAAAGTAAGTGGTGCAATTCTCTTAATATTTGTGAGAGTACACCAGGAGTGAATACTGACTACAGTGCCATATCTTAAAGATATTTTCTGAGGTTTCTGCTCAGCTTTATAATGGGCAGATCAGCACATTTTTACTTTGTAAGCTTTCAGTTTTACTTTTTGATCGAAGGCCAGAAACTTTTAAACAAGTGCTATCGAGATTATTTAAGTGAGGTTTTCCTAATGATGGAGGGAAAATGGGTGTTACTTTTTGTATCATTGTCCAAAACCAATGTAAGGACAGGCATCCTGATCAGAAAGACTATTTTTGCTGACATTCTAGTTCCTGCTATCTTTAGATTTGAAAAAAGAAGTACTTTTTCTCATTAAAGGTAACCTACTTGTACAATTCACTCATACTGTGATATATAATATCCTTTACTGAGGGAGAATGTGCACACAAATCTTCAAGAAAAGGTAGCAATTTTAGTCCAAACTGTACTGTAAAGAAGAGAAAGGACAGGCATTCATTTGGTTTATCTAACAATGTTCCTTGCATTTATACTCTTTCCATAATGAGGAAATCAAGTGAACTTCTTTATCTGTGAATTCCTTTCATATTTTTCAGGGATGTGCCTGTGGTGAGGTGGCCATGAATACCTGTGGGAAGGTTTGTGTAAGGATAGAACTCTGC
>QWTY01008798.1:0-11900 GCA_008033365.1 Pseudorectes ferrugineus
TATTATTAGTAGTAGTATTAGTAGTATTATTTGTCCTTCAGCAGCAACACAGGAACTGAAACCACAGACTTTATTGTGGGAGGTGCTGTGCATGGTCTGTTAAAATATTTGTACGATACACAGGCAAGCTGTCTAACTTAATACTAATAGTCAGACTCCAGAGAACCCAAAGAATCATAATGAATATCCCCAGCAGGTGTAATTATACAGCAGCATTTCAGTTACTGTTTCACCTCCTTGCAGACATTATCAGGAGATGGGGATTTCCTTCAACTCCCCTGAATGTTTTAGTTTACCTTTTAAATTAGCCCTACTTACAAGAATGACTAAAGGGTTGATTTTTTTAATGTTGGTGTGTCCCTCACTACAGTCTCACGGGCTGCACTCCACTCTCAGAGATGCACAAAACACAAACTTTTAGGGGTACAAACTGTATTTGCTTTCAGTTTGAATAATACATTAGGGCACAAACTTTGCTTCTGCGATGCAGGTTTTAACAATACGAGTAAGAGGAAATAGACAGTAAGGAGCCCTCTATTTTGCAATAGCATCACTGAGAACAGGCTTTCCATGGCCCAGATTCCTTATGAGAAAAAACCGCTCTGCTAACACCGCTTGCAAACAGCACGATAACCACTCCTTTGTTCCCACCAAAGATACAACAGCAAAATCCTGTAAGAGAAGTCATCTGATGTGTCAGCTCGTTAAATTAGTCAGAATGGGTGAATGGGGAAGAGGAATATACCATTGTAAATGTATGTTAATTAACAAATGCTATAAGAGAGGCATTTAAATGTATGAAAATGAATATTAATGAGATGAAAACACCTAATTATTGTGCATCTAATGGTATTATCCAGAGCATCCAACAGAAAATGCCTACTTGTCATGCATCTAAGGCAACAGTGCAAACCTTCAGACACAAAGATTCAGTGTACATATAGATCATATTATGACTTTAATTACAGACCTTGCAAAATATCTGCACTGAAACTTGAATTTGGAAGGATTTTTCTTTTATTTTTTTTAAAAGTTAGATTTCACCAATTTCTTAAATCATTGTTGCACTACAGAACTACATGTTTCTTTGTAGTGCTTTGAAACATTATTCTGAAGTGCTTCAATGTCTCTGCCTGCACATCTCCATTTTGCAAGAATATAATTAGGAATGGTGGGCTGTAAACTGGCCTGCAATGAAGTTCTGAGGAATTTTTCATGAAATTGCATAAAGCCAAAAGCTGTCTGGATGAAATTCCTCCCTTTGCAGACAGCTACCAAAGGAGAATCCTGAGTTAAAAATAGTGTGAATTCCTGGAATTAAAGATTGCTTCATAATAAATATGCATTAGGAAGCTGAAATAAAATTATACAGGCCACTTGAATTCTATTATTTCCTAATTACTCAGCGGCTGGCTTTACAACCTTAATGTTCTTTTAATGTAAGTTTTTCAAGGTGAGGTTTTTTGGGGTTTGGGTTTTTTAGAGTAATTGCAGAGAGAAAGCAAATTTCTTGATCCCAGGTAGGACAGAAGGAGTTTTTCTTTATAGCCAAAATTCTAAAGTGGCACCGCTATGCACATATTCCCTGTCCAAGATTCTAGTGCGTATGCCAGGAACACTTACAGAGACAGGGATATTTTAATGACTACTCTCTGCATGGTATTTGCAGTCCCAAGAAGAATAAAATCATTCACACATACAATCAATGAAGTCTTAATCCTACCATCAAAGCAATTAATGAAAATAGAACACATTAACTTAGTATTTGAGCCAGAATTGATTCCCAGAAGATTGCACTCTCCTCTCTCAAAACTGAGTTATTAATACATATATAAGCACCAATGTGACAAGCACTTCAGATATACCTTGACATATATATTTACTGTCACTCAAAATGACTTACAAAGCATCATATTTTATAAAATATTATATCTTATCCACGCTTCTAATTTTCTTACGAGACTGTCGTGTGGAACTGTAAGAAAAATGTCCGTGAAATGGAGATACACGATTCTGGTGGATTCACCTTATTCAATAAGCTTTTTATCCTTTCAGAGAAAGAAATTAAGTTAGTTCGTATGACTTACTTTTAATAAATCCATGCTGCCATCTATTTACCACCCATATTGCTGTAGTTGCTTCCAAACTGATTGCTTTACTAATAACTCCAGCAACGTGCTTGGTACTGAATTCAAATTAAATGCACTGATTTGAAATCACCAGATTGTCTCCTGTACCCATTGGCAGGTAACTGCTGTTCACCTCAACAAACTGAAAAATTCAAGTAACAGCATCAGCGTATTTTACATTACCGCATGTATTAAGTTCCTCAGAGGGATTTCCCAGTCTCATACATAGAAACCATCAAAGCACTCTTGCTACCACAATTAGCAGTGGGCAGAACAAATCTGTCAGCAGTATTTTGTACTGCCTGGAATACAGCTGAATTTCTACAGAAAAAAAAGTTTCCCAGCAGTTACAGTTTAACAGGGGGTTGAGTTAACAGCCCTTGAGTTACAGTTTCTACAGGGAGGTGAGCTATGTTGTAGTGTCATGGTTAAACTATACAGAGGAGTCGTATCAGCAATCTGGTATGTGGTACTAACTCTATTTCTTGCCCATACTCTCTGGCTATGAAGATGACTTCAGTAAAAGGCACCAGTGTACTTCAGGTAAGCCACCTCAAGTTAAAAATATTAATAAGTAGTGCATTTGGTTGCAACTAGCTACATTTTTTTGTTATTTTTCTCTCATGCCTGTTTGAATCTATAGCAATAAATTGTATCAATACAGGCTGGTGCATTTCTTACATGTGACCTTTTTGCAAGCAACTAGAGTAACTGTACAGTGAGGGCAAGTCCTTTTAAAAACTAAGAGCAAATCCTTGCATTTACTGGAAAGTAAAACTGTACACTGTATGGAACAGGGAGAGATGCCTTCAAAATGACAAGCAACAATACCAGCTCTGTCAAAACGAAAATTTTGGGTCCAGGGAAATTATCCACTTCAGGTACAGGAAGCAGTCCTGCACGGTGGTTAGCACTTTGACCTGAATGGAAGCCAGTCACAAGCTGTGGTAGCGCACATTTTACAGAAGACATTTGGTGCCTCATTCCCCCACAGAGAGCAAAAACCATAAAACATATCCTCTGTAGAAAAATATAATGTAAATTCATTCTGAACAAAACCAGAAATATATTTGTAAATGTCCAATTCACATGCAAAAAAGAAAATTATCCCTTTTCAGAGGGTTTACACAGTCAATATTAAACTACTGAGCAGAAGAGCTGAAGATATTGATAGCCAGTAATGCAGATGAGATTGCTGTTAATTGTTAACATCTCCTGGGCTACACTTCCTATGTCCCTGCACAGATGATGAATAAAATTATTTACCTATTCAAGTAATGAGAGCTATGCATTTTGATATCCACATACACGGTAACTCAGACCTCCTCTGAGACCCCTACCTGTAATTAGGAACAGATGTAGGATCTTGTTCCTGAATTGATAAAAACAAATTTCAGCCCTCCAATGATATATGGCTTAGTGGCACAGTAATGGGAAGAATACCTCTGCAGAAGAATTCCCCTTTGGGCACTGGATCTAATCATCTCCCCTCTGGCTCAAGAACCCTACTACTTTAGATCCAGTGCTCTTCCATCACTGTTTTGGGACACTCACTGAAACACATGTGGCACAGCAAGTGCATAGCAAGAAAGTGACAAGCAGTGTTTATATGGCTTCACCTCTGATAAAGAAAACCACATATCTGTACCCTTCAAAACCACAGTAATTCTCTAATGCTTCTCCACGATGGAGTCATTTAAAATTAAGTATACACCACATTACGTGCTTTCAGCAACAATTCTCACAGCTCAGCATGTGCAGCTGGGGAACACTCCTCAAATTATTTCATGGGGGAAACTCAAGATGACATTCAGCATAACATACTCTATTGTCTAAATGTCACACTACTGCAGGAGAACACACCCACCACAAAGGTTTCATGAACTGAAAGTAGCTGCATTTCTTACTTTGCATCAGCTGGCTAAAATAACCCAAGGGGAATAGGTACGTGCCCATTCTCTTGCTCTCACACACAGGTACCAATAGCTTTGTATTGTCCCAGCAGAGGCGTGAATGCTCTAAAGGGAATTTGCCATCTATACATGCTGCAGGCTGACCCCTCCCCAGTCAGATGCATCACTTGGATTACCCTATGTGTGCTAGCCCCACTGGATACTCCGACAACAACAAGACACTGAGGGCCTATGGCCGGCCCAACCATTCACAACACTAGGCCTGGAGACATTCAAATAAGTTGCTGTGCTCATTTTCATCAAGTGACGAGTAAAGCTGCCTTCCTTCATGTTCCTTTCCTGACCACTAAATGTCCCTCACTTGATTTACCCTCATCCAGCAAAGCTTATAATTCCCACTGGCTCCTGGCATAGGTGACTGAAAGTATGCCTTGTGAAAACCCAGAAGAGCTGCAGCTCCTCTGGTCTGTAGAATAGAGACAGAAATTTGTATTTACTGAGGTCACCTCAGTACAAGAAAGTTGCACCGGTTTCATTTAAATCTGACTGAAACAATTCAAGTTAAACTGATGTGAATGCCTTCATACATCTTTATTTAAAGATGTTAAATGGGAGTTTACTTGATTTCAAACCTAATCCAAATCTAAAAGAAGTGACCAGATGAAATAAGACTGTCCATGCCACATTTTCCATTGGTTTAACTAAGCAAGCTTACCAGTAATCTTCGTGCAACTCCCTCATGTATACATGGTCTGAAAATACATTCACTCTCCAGCATTACCCTGCTTCATGCCAGGAGAATTTGCAGCTGGAAGGGGCTCAGGGGAACCTCAGTGCCTAGAAATAAAAGGATTGTGGGGGAGAATCATAGCTGCTGTGCTCACCAGCCCTCCACGGACATCGCCTAAATTACCGTAATTAATATGGGGGAATATTTCTGCACTCCTCAGTAGTTTATAAATGTTACAAAAAAAGGAATGTTTTATATGTCCCCTGATGGGTTTTAAATGTTAATAAATGATGTGCAAGGAGGTATTTTACATCTCTCTATTTAACAGTGAGCTGACAGCTGCAATTATAGGCCAGTCTCTGACCCTGGCAATCAGGAACCTGAGGAGTAAATGGAGTAACTTTCTTCCAGAGTAACACAGTGCACTGGGATGCCGACTCAGCATTTAAACATCCAGACACAGAACCAAGGTGAGACATTTCTGACACCCCAGAATCTCCCTTTGGCTGCACTGTGCACTTGCCAGTCACTGGTACCTGCTTACTTTGTCACCAGAGACCCAGTGCCACTCTTCCAGTGGTAGCAAGAGCTCATCATCTTACAGGTACAGGAGAGAGAATGGAGCAACCAGTCAACTTGCTATATCGCTCCTCTGCTGTGGACTAGAAAAAGAGCAGGAAGACTTGGCACGTCCAGGACAGCAGAGGTAGACAGGGGTATTGCATGTGTCACTGTATGCTCTTTCACTCTCTATTAGGCCAAAAAAACTATTACTACTGAAACACTGCAGCATTCTCTCTGGTATGAGGTTTCTGTGCCTGCACACCTACCTGCACCAGCATGAAGAGCCTAGGAGTATCCCTATCCTTTCAAAAGGTAGCAAAGTGACTGCTCAGTAATGCGTGCCCCAGCAGAAAGCCCCACTAGTTTTCAGTAAGCCCCAGTTACTACCCTTCCCTTCTGCTCTGCCCAGCGCTCAGCAGAAGAGAGCCTCTATGAAGTTAAAGGCAGCTTGAAGCAATATTTTAGCTATGTATGTTTCAGGTTAAAACCTTTGTTGCAAAGTAACAGCAGAGGAAGAAGAATCCTTGTTTTTTGCCAAGGCCCTAAATCTGCTCACAACACTATTCCTGCACGCCTGTGTATTTTCACCTTCTTCTTTCTCTTACCCAAAAATAACCTTTGGTCTTGATCCTTAAACTGGCTGTGTTCACTGTTGTTAGTGTGCACATTCATTATCCCTGTTAACCACTGAGGTACTGCCTCAGGCAGCACACAGCTGTTTTGAGGCACTTTAGTCCACGCTGTACGCGCTGCTTCACTCCATAGGAACTGCACCCCACTGACAACAAAAGGCAACTCTGACACTGAATGAAACCAAGCAGAACTGTGAGTAGCATCTTGCATTTCCACTACATCATCACAAAGGCTGAGGAATGGGTTTTACAATTCTATTAAAATCCAACAATGTAGTATTTTTGCCACTGACAACCTCTTGCTTTCTTTTATTTTAGAAGGGCAGAAGCTGGACGTGTAATATATTTATTTATTAGGAAAACTAATTTTTTTTATTATTTCCCACCTTTGTTTTTTTTCTACATGAAGGGTTGTAACTAATTTCTTTCCTCCTCCACTTTGCAGTGTTGGATTGGAATAGGGTTTGCTCAGCTATTAGAATTATAGTTTTCTTTCATTAGTGGTCCACAAGTGCACCTCTGCAAAATTAGAAGAAATTTTGGGTGGAAAGAGCAAAGGTTTTTTTCAGATTTGGACAGAATTAGGTTAACATTTTCAGGGCATTTATGCTGTATCCAATTACAGACAAACACCATTTGACATCCTTCATTTATATATTCCTTCTGTTTTGCACAAAGGTTTCTCAGCTGTGTCTTAGGCATTAGGGTCTTGTTAAAGTCAGGGTCTTTAGTACAGAATTTCTTGGACTAAGTCACAGCTGTTCTTCAATTCCTGTCTGTGTTTGGTTACGCATTTCTTCTGGCTTGCATTAACTCATATATAAATGATTATGACCACGCTTTCATTCTTTAGAACTTTACTGTTATTGATTACGGACGGGTTTCCAGAGCTTTTGAACAGCAGGGACCACATGTTACTACCGAGTTTGTCTTAGGCATCATGTTCAGCTCACTCGAGATGGCATATGTCAAGCACATTCATATTAAGTCAAATAACATTGCTTTGGCTACTACAGACATTATTTACAATGAAGCATGACAGCACGTTATTATATTTGTCTGTCTAGATTTTATAATTGCCTGTTAATTAAATTTAGGTAATAAAATGGGTAGAAGCAGCGCTACCATATGGCTAGTCACGTCTCCATGGAACAATGGCTATAGGTACTGAAACTTAGCTTGAGAGTGAACAGCCACAAGTGTATGGTAAAATCCTCTAGCGTCCAGAGACACCAGAACTCAGGCAGAGCCAGGTACTGAAAGCTGTGGCACTAGGAGGGACACATGCCTGACCCTTGTGCTCTTCAAAGCCAAATCCCACAGGTGCTGGAGGTTACCCCCTCACAGGACCCCTCACTCAGCCCAATCTCTGAGAAGCAGCACATACAGCCCCTGCTACTTTCATTCCTTTAACTCAAGGTGGGGAAAACAATATTGTGCACGCCTCCTTGAAGGATTGCCAATCTCTGCAGCCAGGAGATGAGGTAATATGGTAAGGAAGGCCAACAGCAGTTCAACAGAGAGGGCTGGATCTTCTTAGCCCTAATTATTGTGCAGCCCCATCTAACCAGCTGCTGTTCTGCTGTCAGCTACAGCCAATAGTCAAGACCAAAGGACAGAGATTACACATCCTGTCTCAGTTGCAATCTATTTTTTATGCTACAGCACTTCAGTGACATTCACAGGGTATGTCCTAGAAGTGTCTCACTCCTGCGCAATCAAATTAAAGTCATTCAGCAATGGCTCGTTTGCTGAAATATAAACATTGCACGTCTTGTATTTGAAAGAGTGGGGTTTTTCTATAGGGAAAAGTTATTTGCCATGGACTTGACTGATTTTGCAAGTTCTCTGTTTATTAATAAAACACAATTCTTTCACATTTACAAAATACAGTAATAATACTTACCATCTTATGGGCTGCTGCGAGGCATAATCCACTAATTCATCTGAAGTGCCCAGAGGTCCTCCAAAGAATGCAATCTGAAAATAAAATTGTCATTAGTACATGTGAGGGATTTATTATATTCATCTCCATTCTCCATTACACAAATGACTGATTCTGTGTACAAGAGCAAAAGCTCACCACATTTTGGGATACCTAAGTGATACCAGGAACCACATTACTCTTACCAGTATTTCTGCTTTTATATTCTTTTCTCTAAAACAACACCAAAGAATTTCATTCAAAAATAGAAGCCTCACTAGGCAAAGTAAATTTGTGCACTTGTCAAACCCACAAAAATGATATAATTCCATAATATGAAAGATGTAACAAGTGAATTTACACATTTACAAAGCAGTATCAGGCACTGCTAGACACATGCTGAAGGTGATATGAACTGTCGCTTGGACACAACTATTTCTTTTCATTGGATTGCAAAAGAATCCACAGCAACTAAGATCACTAGGCACATCACCTACATGCCTAACATTAGGAGGCATTTATAGTCCCCAGATGCAACAGAAATTATAGAACAGAAATTATAGATTTAAACCTACTTCAAACTAGACAGAGCACCTTCAGACAAGTTGAATGCCTCAATGGAAGTATTTTCCCAAATTTTGCTCACCCTTGAAGGTGAGTACATTATAAATCAGGAGAGCTAAGCCGGATTTCCATGTCTGCCACAAGACTTCAGTATGACCCCAAGCCAATACCAAGTGAGGGATTTTCTGGCATCCCAACCACAGATAGGGAGCTTGAACCACATGGAAGCATCCAATCCAACCTGCAGCTTTGAAAAACTTCTTTCAATTCCTCTCTGCCCCTGTAAAATGGGGGACATGTTTCTATCTCTCATATCATGTATAATTGGGGTGCTTAATACATTGGGCCACTAATCTCAGCCCGTATGAACTAAGGGAGAACAAGCACAGTGACGACACCTCAGCAGTGGCAACTATGTATCTACATGCTGTCCACAGAGACAGAGAAAAGCCTGCCCCAAATACACAATTTGAAGTGCCAGTCTTTGTTGAACAGGCTTGCAATCTTAGAAAAAATGCCCCTCTGGGCCTCCGAGCTTAAAAAATGCTCCTCTGGGCCTCCATGTTTCTTCAGTAATTTCAACACATATATTCACTACAAGGAAATCAGGAGTGGAAAGAGGGGGCACTAATTAAGCCCTCCTGCTCCACAGTTTTTGCGAGAAACTCAGCTCAAAACAGGTTTCTAGTCCAAGAATTGCATTCTGTTTTTTATTACATGCTTTACGCATTCCTAGACCTCACCTAGATTAGAAGTGGATGAGTCAAAGCAAACACACATGTGCACATACACACAGAGTGCTAGGTGCATTTTTCTGTGAGAGAGAGAGAGAGAGTTTGCTTTCCCATTCTTTCTGCATCTGTAAGCAGGAAGGCTTAAAAACCTTGCAAAGAAAGTCTGTTCCCATGAGAATTCCTGCCTCACTCTCTGCAGATTAAAAGAAGCAATCTCTGCCTACTGTGCATGGGAATCCCAGTATTTTGGCATGGTTTTAACATCAGCATCATTAGAAACATTGATTTATTTTAATTGTCACCTTGTATCCTACACTGCCAAATGCAGTCAGAATGTCAATTCTTTATCAATGTGAGCTGTTGACATGGAAACAGATCTGCTGAAATGGAAGCAGTAAGAAAAGATGTGTTACTCCTCCAAGTTATACTTAGAAGTGGTAAATCTGTGTGTGCCAAAACAGATTTAAATACTCAATAAACTACACAGAAGAAATAAACTATTTGGGGTGACAGTCATTTTAGTTGTTTACATCATAGACTGCATTTAGAAAATCTCCAGTGTTACTATGGTAACAGCTTCTGCTTAAACGTAGTTGTGGACGCGCTTAAGGTATGATCTAAATTAACTGAAGATGGAGGAACAAAACTGGGCAGCAACTGCTGAAGGAGTGACTGGCTGCTTCCTATCAGCCCGTCCTATCTGCAGCAGGCACTGGCAAGGGTACAGCCAGAGTGCTACGTAGCACAGACACCTTGGCTCATCCCCGTCCGTGCTCTCAGAGAGCACCTGAAGCAGCTGACAGACTGCACCAGGTAGGTTTTAGAGATAACAAAGAAAAACAGAGCTGCTTATCATCCCCACGCAGCTTGTAGTGCATCCCAGAACTGCTTCTTCCCTCCCTCTGGTCACCAGATAGGTGATGGGAAGAGGAGGCAGGCAAATAAAGGAGCCTCTAAGAGGGGCTGGAGGCCTCTTTGCACGTCTGGCATAGTTTGTGGCTTTCCTCTTTGGGATCTCTCCCAGGGAAGGGAGCGGAGCTGCAGAAAGGCAAGAGCGTAGCACAAGCCTTCTGCCAAAATCTGGGACTTGGAACGGACACTGCCTCACAATTAACTTCACACAGCTAAGAAACTGTCCTAAAAGATGCAGTGCAGACCTTTGACCAGCACTACATTTCCACTAGAAAGATTAAATCTCTCTGCTGCTAAAGCTAGTTTCATAGTCATAGGGAACAAGGCCAGAGGGGCCACTGTGATCTGCTGTTCTTAATAGGGATTAAAGGAACCTATGGTCTCCTGCACACCTGCCTCCAACCTGAAAGCGAACAACGGTGAGATGGAGATCACTCAGGAGAAAATTGAAGGAGAGGCTCCTCTGCCCTCTTGCCAGATGCCAGGGCAAGGGGCAACAGAAGGAAAAGACACATTTAAAACAACTTCTCTGAACAGGATCATGGAGGCATTGGAGCCAGACACTATTCAAAGCTCATGGATCCCAGCAATGCTGTGAGGCAGTGCAGTTTTGAACTTGCCTAGAGCAACCCACCCCCGCTCCCACTTCAACTGTGATATCAAGGCATGCAGATTTTTTTTCTTTTCTTCCCTTTTCCACTTTTCACATTTCCGCATGATTTTAAACCTCTCAAAAGCTTGTGCGTCAATTAATGAGAAAAGGAAGGACACACAGCATTAATTACACACCGGTCAGTGAAACATGGACATAGGATATGGCATGATACTCCAAAAATAGCAGGAAGGCCTGCCTTGTTTAGGTCAAATTTTATTTGAATTCCCATAATAAAGCAGCTGATATTAAACAATGAAGCACCACTGTTTAGCCTCAATGAGTGTTCCAGACAGATCTGCTATAACTTAATCCACACAGCAAAACGCAAAGCCAAGGAATGTAAGTTTATGTGAGCATGAGACAACATAGTGCTTTAAACTTCTACAGTATTTATCAACCCAAATTACTCTACATACATATACTAACTTAAATGCTTCCATCTGTATTGTTATCTTACTCCATCTGTATTGTTATCTTGTATTTTGGTGAGATTCATGAGGTGTTGGGTTAGATGCTGGGCCAAATTGCTGATATAGCTCCATGCAGTCAGATGAGGAGACAGGTTGCTGGCTGTCATAGTTGTTCACAGAATTCTGCTTTTCTTAAATAGGGATGAGGGAACAGAACTGGAAAAGAAAAGGACCTGCACTGCATGTCTCTAGGTACAACTGCTCTACATCAGCTTTGGCTTTTGAGTGGGATAGCATAATATTTCTAGATCATTGAGGCATGGATATTGGTGGCATACATACTCCTTGGAATGAGGGCTACCCTCTGACTGAATCTGCTTGTAGGGAAAGTGGAACACACTGATGAAGGAGGCATAAAAGCATTTTGCTTACACACACTTTTCAAACAGGAAATAGTAATTTGCAGATGAGAAGAATGTTACAGAAAAAAAAACCCAAAAACCTGAACCACAACTTCCCCCAGAAAAAATACTTTTTCTCACATGCATCCACAAAGTCTCCTACCTTCTTCTTCATCCTCTGGAGTGGATTGTGGCTCCCAGAAATACATATTGCAGAGGGACAAAGAAAAAACCTATAGTGGAACTATTAGTGCACACTCATACTCTTTTGAAAAATGCCCCAGGGGCAACTTGGCTTCTAGTTAGAACACATAAGATCATCATATTCAAAG
>QWTY01008799.1:0-16535 GCA_008033365.1 Pseudorectes ferrugineus
AAATCCCACTCTCCCAATAGAGAAAATACGACAAGAACTTTTCTGACCATGTTTTGAGAGGGGGGCTGGACATGCAACATCAGAGAACGATCTCCTTCAAACTAAATTATCTATGACCATATCTACTCAGAAGGACTGAAGTATAAAATATTTTCAGATACAGGAGTTTAGACCATATTTATCACTTTTGGCCATATCAAGAATTTTTAAAATATATTCTGTATAAAATGACAGACTTTGGTGTCTGAGAGCATTTTCTGTAGTGGATAAAAATACCTCACTTGGCTTAAAAGTGCCTTGGTGAAGGTAACTGAGGATGGTACAGAGATGCTCAAGCTGTGTACAGTTTCAGGTGATCTTCAGAATCACGCACCGACACTGAAAAAATCTTGAATCCTTTGAAAGTGATTTGGGAACTGCAGTGTGTTGAGTGGCTGAGCCATCCTTGGGCAGTGTAGGCACTCCTGATATAGCCGTGGGATTGCAGTAGAGAGGGCTTTCTTTTGTTCATATTTTGGGAAAAAAAATTAGGTGCAATGCGGATATTCTTAGAGCAATCTAAACTCCCTGGAGAGTAATGGAGAGAGCTAAATACCTATGGGAAAGGAATAATTCTGAGCATTTACATTAGATGAGAAAAATGGGCTGATATAGATGGTGTGAATATTTCTCTGATTCAGTGTCCAGTTTCCTAATGGTAAAATAAGAATACATGAAGAGGGTATTGTGAAGTGCTCAGAAAATGTGGTAGCATGGCCACATTGATGGCTGTGATGGGTAAATTGAACATAAAGAGTGGAATATTTTTGATTTCAATAGAAGCATCTATTGCAGCTACACATTTTGTCAAAAAAGCCTGAAGTATAAATTACACTGTCATTTAGCATTTGCTTATACAAAACCCATGCCATCAAAATGAATTGAGTCTTACAGAATGACAGAATAGGGACTGAAAAAAAATTCTTTTTTTTATTATTCTGACATGCCAGGGAGTTGTGGAAAAACAAACAAGCAAGAAAGTGAACAAACAAATGTCTGTGACTGAAGAGATGTTTTTCTTTCACTTGATGTGTAAAAGATTGAAATATTCATCAACAAGTTTTTTTTCCTGGACCAATTCTTAGAATTTTTAATATTTTGTAGCCTCATTTACAAGCTGCAGGAACTTAATATTTTTTCACTTCCAACATGGAAACAGTAATGCAATTTAATGATTTATTTAGGGGCTGAGCAATGTTGCTGTCTTTGGAGAAGGTTGTGGTGAACAGCGGGGAGAGGATCAGACCATATGTGCCCTGTTCCTATATGTTCCCTAAACATCTGCTGCTAACCAGTGCCACAGAAAGGACACTTGTCACAGGAAGGACACTCGGCTAGATGCACCTTTCTTCTGAGCCAGGGTAGTTGCAAGACAAAACTGATGTTACTTTTATAGAGGAGAATAGATACAGAAGGTGAGAAACTGAAATTGTCTGCATGACTTGCATTAATGCTGACAGGTAAAAGGATGTGGAAAATGTTCAATGTTTAAAAAAAACAAATAAAGCAATCCAGATAGAAAAAAAATCAAACACTAGAAATATCTGTGGGTGACAAATTATGAAAATGTGGCTTAAGGAGAATTGGGTTGAACTCTTCAGTTTGCTGACTGTTTTCCCTGCATGTAGGTGATGACTCTCACCTGTCAGTCAGCTGGGGAGAGTGATTCCCAGCACCAAGAATGCTGCCCAGACAACCCATAGACTGCCAGACATCTCAGGGAGCTGGGGAAACTCATAGAGGTCAGGGAGGGACAATTACTGTGGAGCTGGGGAGTTTCCATATATGTGTCAATGTTGTATCAAATAAGTTTTGACCCTTGTGTCCCTCTGTCAAGGGCTGTGTGTGAAGATGAATTAATATCACTTCAGCAACATGAAAGCTGCTATAGCACATAAAGTGCTGGGTTGCACTAAACAGAAATAGTGTAAATAGGAGTTTCAAACCACCTTTGAAATGAATCTGCCTTAACTCTACAGATTGACCAAAGCACTAGGTTCAAAAGTGTGTAGTCTTTAAATCATTTTAGCAAATCAATATCCAAACACTTTTCCTATGTCCAGCTCTACCATTCACCACTTTGGCCTTACAGGATCAAATTGCATTTGGTTGTTTAATATATCATCCAACTAGCATTGCAAATGCTGTATTCTAAACAGTTTTCCTTCTGTCTCTGTCTCATTAACCTAGTACTTCCCATCAAATATCAAGCTAAGGAAATATATGTTTCTCCAGGAAAGTCTGAAATGTTTCTTTTCCACAGCTACAATGTACCCCTACAATTCTGCCAGTAAGCTCTGGAAAGTGAACCAAGTTAGTGAAAAGACTCTAAACAGAGTGATTTTGTATTGCAATGAATGACTTTCATTTTTTTTAATATAAACAAGCAAGTCAGTACAAGATACAATGTGACAAAAAAAATGATTTTAAAAACACCTTAAAAATCAACTGTATGGAACTTGATTTATCTTCAAAGGAGCCTTTGCCTTATGATCTCAAAAATCTGTATCTTAAAATCCTTTTTTTGAACTTAAGAGCAAGAGCCTCTCTTCTTTTAAAGGGTAGATATAGGCACTATCTTCTTTACCAAAAAGGCTTTTATTAAGCAAAGCCTCATTGCAGCATGCAACTGCCTCTGAGGGAAAATTTCAAAAAAATCTTCCCAGTAGCAGGACTGCTTTTGAAAATCTTTGTATCTCCCACAGCTGTAGCAATAATTTACTGCCTCTAATTACCAGTTCCATTGCAGTACTGGTCTTTAGGGAGGTGGGTTGAGATTTTTCATTTCCTTGCTTTGTTTTTGAGAGTTTGTATTGTTCCTCCCTTTTACTCAAGGCTGAGGGATCTTCTGCCTGCTGCAGTGGGGATGTCTGTGCTTTCAGCTAACCTCCAGCATGAGCCTGTGCCCCAGGCCAGGTTCACTCACTGTTCAGAGAGCAGCAGACACTGGGGCAGGCCTGGCCCTGCACTGCCATGCTCTGCAGGGACACTGAGGAGAGGATGTGCCACCACTAATCCTGTCACAACCAGGGTGCAAAACAGGCCACAGAAATGTCCTGGCCTTACAACATCACTGTCAGTATCTTTGGAAAACCCTTCTACCTCCTCGAATGCTTGTTGGCAGCTCCTGTATGACCAGCCTGAAGGAAGTGCTAGAGCAGGAGGTGGGCATGAAAAAAAGGCTGGCAGCAAGGAGTGCCTTCCAGCTCTGAATCACGGAGACCAGCAGCACTCAGAGCATCACACACATCTCTCCTTAGCTTTTTTGATTGGCTGCTGTAGGTATCCCAACACTCAGTGCACCTGCTGCCATGAGTCCAGCCCCTGGCACCAAATTAATCTCCTGCCTTCAAGCTGGTACCTTTCAGTCAGTGAGATCTCTCCTTGGGAGTTCTGTGCTCAAGGCTGGAGACATTTTTGAGGAACTGCAAACCTGAGTGTTTCATTACTGAGTATCCTTTACCAAGTGTCTGTCTCTCTCCGGGGCCCTGCTTTACAGAGCAAGGATAGATGGCATTTCCCCGCCATGAGGGAGAATCGTGAGGATAACTACAGTAAGGATTGTGCAGCATTCAGAAACTAAATACCAATTACACACGGCATTGGGGTGTAATAAGAGAGCTGAGGAAAGAAAAGGCCATACCAATAAAGTTAAATGAATTATTTACAATCAACTACAGAATGTGTTTAAGGATGAACCCACAGAAGAGCCTTTCAGACCTGTCAAATCAATGGAACCATCTGCACTTGATGTGTCAGTAGACAAAGTTTAATAACAAATCAATAAAATGAATAGTAATAAATTACCAGGATGAGATGAATGACTCAAATGTGGAAATGGAAAATACTGAGCCAGTTTTTTAAAGGGACACAACAAATAAATGAAATCTGACTTGAGAAACAGGTAGATCTACTTACCTTCCTTAGGAACATTGAACTCACAGACCAGAATTATTACCTGAATTTCCAGAAAACTTACAAAGGACTTCCTCACCAAAACGTCATGAAATGTAAAGAAAAAGAAAAAAACCCAGTGGTCTACAAGTGAAGGATTAGTAAATGTTTAATGGATAGGAAAAAAGGGTTGATAAAGAAGGTTTTATTTTCACAAGAGAGTAAATCCTGTAAGTGATCTAGAAAAAGCGATGAAAAATGAGGCAATAATATTTACTAGAGATATTGAAGTATCAAGGGTAGAAAAAACAAAAATTGACTCAGAAGATTTGCAAAAGAATTATAAAATGTCCAGTGACTGGACGATAAAACACTTGAAGATACACCTGGCAATGTGCACTCGCAGCCCAGAACGCCAACCGTGCCCTGGACTGCATCACAAGAAATGTGACCAGAAAGTTGAGGGAGGGGATTCTGCCCCTCTGCTCTCATGAGACCCCACCCGGAGTGCTGCATCCAGCTCTGGGGTCCCCAGCATGAGAAGGACAAAGACCTGTTGCAGTGAACCCAGAGGAAGCCACGAAGATGATGAGAGGGCTGGAGCACCTCTCCTATGAGGACAGGCCGTGGCAGTTGTGATTGTCCGGCCTGGAGAAGAGAAGGCTTCAGGGAGTTGTCATTGTGGCCTTTCAATACTTGAAAGGGGCTTGTAAGAAAGATGGGGACAGACTGTTTGCCAGGGCCTGTTGCAATAGGGCAAGGGGTAATGGTTTTAATCAGAAAGAGGGCAGGGTTGGATTGGAAGAAATTTTTTATGATTAAGGTGGGGAGGTGCTGGAATAGTACTGGTTGTGTGTGGCTTTGAGTAACCTGGTGTAGTATCCTTAGCCATGTCAGTGGTGTTGGAACTAGATGGTCTTTCAGTTCCCTTCCAACGCAAACTATTCCATGATTCTATGGAATTCAATGTGAAAAAATGCCAAGGGAAGCATGGGGAATATCAGTCCTCAGTAAATCTACATACCGATATATACTGGGTAAGCAAATACTCCCCAGAGAAGAAGTCCTGGAGACTTTGAGTATTTTTCTAGGAAAACATAAATTCAATGCTTGGCATTAGTGAAAAAGGCAAATTCGTACATGTCATTTAAGGAAATTAATAAAAAACACAAGATAAATAATTGTTATTATACCATGATACAGACACCTGCACACCTCTACAGACAGTCCTGATCCTTTCATGCCAAAGAAGACCTGGAAAAGGCAAAGAAGGAACAGAAAGGGCAATAAGGGCAATTTTCTCACAGGAACAGACTACATAGACTAAGCCTCCTCAGCTTTAAGAGAGATGACCAAGAAAAAAGCATAATAAAATTAATGAAATTACGGATTTCAAGAAAGAGGGAATAGGGGACACTTGTTCCCAAGAAATGGAGGCAAGTGTAATATAGCCACTAACATAATTTACAGTATGCAATTAACAAGTAGGTGTTGTGGACTCTGAAAACTTAAATGGGTCTAAAAAAGTCTTCCAAGGAAGAGAAAAATTCATCCAGAGATATTTTAATAGTCACAGATGATCTCCTATCAGATACTATTGGAAACAGAATAATTGGAGGGAAGGACCTTTGGTCCACCTGAGTTTGGTGGTCATGTTCACTTTCACACATTCACCCTATAGCACCTGGGCTTGGGTTTGATCTGTATACCTTGAAACAGCTGTCTTTTGGCTTGTGACAACCTGCATGAAAGACAACTTTTATGTTTATATCCTGCCATATTTGTTGAATCCAGCTAAGGAATTCAAGCTGAAACCCCATTTGTACAAATGTGATACAGCTGCCCATAGACAGCTGGGATCCACTCCTAGGGACAATAATTTTCATCCTGCTATGCAAGTCTTTGTCTGTATATCCGTTTCTTCACCTAGTTGTTCCTTCAGAGAAAGCTCAGAGATATGAGAAACACTAATTGAGAGGTAGGTACAACTGTTTTTATGTTATTATCAGAACACTTCTTTCATACTATGCCCTTCCCTTTTTCTTTCCTCTGATGTTTAGGTTTAAAGGGATGGTGTGCTTAATTTTTATCTGAAAGTCTTGGCACAGTTACTAAGAATTTTAAATCAAAACAAATTAAATAATTTTATTGAATATAATTTTGAGTAATCTTTTGGTTTTCCAATATCAAGCATTGTTTCACAATCAGCAACCTCATCTAGTTGAAGATGTCCCTGCTCATTTCAGGGGGATTGAACTGGATGACATTTAAAGGTCCCTTCTAACCCAAGCTATTCTGTGGTTCTATGGTTACACTGAATGAAAGGATTGAAGAGACATCACAGATTTAAGAGCACTGAATATTCGTAAAAACACAAATGTTACAGTGTTTGCACTGGGTTTCAGTGCAAAACTAAATTTTGCTTGTTTGTTACAGAATTTTACTGGCGCAAGACTTAGTGCCTACAATAATTAAAACAACCTACATAAATATGGCTCAGTTTACAAGACTGTGGATGTATGCACATCTTTCTAACGTACCACAGTGATATTAGGATTTTAACCAAACTGTTAAATACATCCAATGTCCTCATACAGTACCTTATTTCTTTTTGCAGTTAATCCAAGTATTCCTCATGTTTAGAGAAATTCTCCCACTACAAAACTAGGTCCCTTTGCCTTTGGGTAAAGACATGAGCAGAAGAGAAATTTCCCGGAAACTGTTTTTCAAACCTTATTAAAAAAGTTTCTTTTCTAGGGAAAATAAAGTATTATAATTGGATGTTAATAAATGCTGCAGCAACAACATCTAAAGAAATGTTTTAAGGAATATTTTCCTCATTATAAACTAAATAAGGGAAATATCATCATAATGTTCATGCAAAAAAATGACTTGGAGAAAAAAGATGCCATGTATGCCCTAAAGATATCTTTGTTCTTGTCTCTCTGTAAATGATTGACAGGGTAAAAAATGAAGTAATTAACTTCTAGCTGACAGAAAACAGTAACATGGGTCTGTAATGATGGCACCCGTGAGTGGCATAGTGTCCTACTTATCTGCATTTTAAAGCAACAGCTGCTGGGTCTTGCAATGTCTGCAGAATTTTAAAGTGAAGCAAAATTAGAAACAACAGTACATCTTTACTATAAATGTCACAAAACTGATCCTCACAAGACAGAGATTGAACAGAATGTGTTGGACATATGTGAAATAATTATATCGGAGGGAAAAAAGCAGCTCTTATAACTCTTGACATCTATGTAAAAATACCCTGACGTTTCGGAATCAACATAACTCACATGTATGGTTTCACTGTCTACCAAATTTCCTCTAGACTGAGACAGTTGTCATGAAGATCTTCTTGAATCAGGACACTTTGTAAAAGAAGTTAATTATAAAAGGATACAGTTGCCTTATTGCTAGACTGCATTTACACAGCTAGACATATCTGCTGCAGACAGGGCTCAGTCTTGCCAACCTGTTTGCAACCTCAGTGTCCAAGGTTAACGCCCTCATGCACACACCATCCACGCAGCTCAGCACTGGGCTCAGGGCTGCTTTGAGCCCATGTCACAACCTCTGGCCCCGAGGAATGATCAGTTGATGACTGTGGTGTTCTTCCTCTGAAAAGTGGCTGAAGTAATGGATACAGAGTGTTGTAGCCTCACAAACCATGTCTTACAGCATGACAGTAAAATAGTGTTGCATGTCCTAAACAAGTGGGATGAGGGTGTATAGACACCTCCTAGAGCAAAAGTCTGAGAGATTGTGTCATACAAAGGGATCCAGACTGCTGATATCATATCCATGCTGCCCATTGAAATCTCCAGAGTGAACTGTCCTAAAACCAAGTTGTCCACATTTGGCCTCTAAGGGAACCAGTTAGTTTGCTCCAAAAGAGAGCTTGGGGGTAAACGAGCAGTGCAGTGTGAGGAATCAAGGCCCTGGGTGCAAACTGGCCTGCAAGATTATCTGGCTTCCATAGTCATACCCAAAGAATTGTGCCACAGAAACATATTTTTAGAAATAATATCATTTTGCTGTTGAGGTAAAGCCATATCTAACATATCATATTGCAGCAGGTAGAAGTCCTGTTTTGGGGTGAAATTAATTCATTCACGTGAATGTGGCTCACAAATTAACTATGATACTTTCTTTGCTAATCATTGCTATTATCTTTGAAATGGCCTCCTAGTTTAAGGGCTTCTTAAAAAGAAAATGGCAGCTCCAGCAATGTGAAATTCGAGGCTGGCATGTGATTTATTTTAGCTGTAGCTATGACTGTGATTGTAATTGCCTTGGACTTTCTTGATGGTCGCTATTCAGAAAGCTTCAGATGATCCTGAAAATCAGGACCATATCTAATCTCACCTCTTTGATAATCACTTGAAGTACAGTAAGGCAAAAGGTATTGAATACAGTCTATTATAAAACTTACTGGAGACTGATAGGTTGCTCAAAGCTGAAAGTAAGATTCAGACTGATCATTTTTAATGCCTAAAATGAACATAGATGGATTTTAAGCACCACAGCCCTATTACAAAATTCAGAGTTTCTGCTCCTTCAGTGGACCAAGTGTTTTAGACTACATTTACTCTCACAAATTTGTGGAGAAGTTGGATGTCTCTCTCTCTCACTTAAACATTTATGGAATTCACATTTAAGGCAGGGAAACATCCAGACTGCATTTAACCCTATATTATATACTTAAATCTTACTATGCTTTGAATATGCCTAACAAACATATACAAAAGTGAAAGCAGAAAGACCAATCTCATTCAAAAACACAGACATGATATTTACCTTTTTCTAGTAGTCTAGTGGTTAGACACTTACTTGAGTATGAGAAATTCAAGATTTTGCCACACCATTACTGAGGAAGTGGAAGATATAAATGCAGTTTCCTTAGCACACTGATGGGATTCATATCTAGAACTCTCTCATCTTCATAAAGTGTCTTAACCACCAGGTAGCCATTTTTGGAAAGGACATTTCTCACCACTTCTCTTGAAAAGCACAGTGACTGAGGGGTCAGGATGGTGAAAGTTTGGGAGACAATTTCTCGTTTCTAGAAGAAGGAATGGAGTCTGACGAATGCAGTGGTGAATGAGCCATCCTGACTGTCATCAATGATTCCAGGTTGGCTTTGACTGAAACAGCAATAATGCAGGGAAAAGGGATATGCTCTTGCCAGATTGTTTTGCAAAATGTGAGGAACATCACCATCACCACCATTTCTTCCTCTTACATTTTAAACAACATTGCTGCTCAATAAAGTGCCTATCCTCATTTCTGGAACTTTGGTCTCAAATTCCTGAAGAGTTGGTACCTAATACAGAGACTGAAACCAGGCTTTCAGCAAGAGTGAGAATTCAGATATATTCCAGAATTTAGTTTTTTCCATAAACTAAATCCAGGGCAGCATGTTTGAACTCAGCCCATCCCTGAGATGTTGCTGTGCTTAACAAGCACAGGAGCTAAGGGAGCTCCATTAAGGATGCATTTGGCCAAAGTCCCTGCTTAGCACAGCAAAACTGAATTCCTTACTCAACACTTCCATTTGCTGTACACAGAATTTATGTAACTAAGTTGCCACCTTGGATCACTCTCTACGGACCATTAAGAGATGCTGGGATGCCACAGCTGGGCTCTTGTAGCTCATAAAATGGCTTGGAAGTTGAGTGCACTTCTATCAGTTCTACAGGCAATATTTGAGTCAGTTCTGCTCCCTACCTCTGCATCCTCACCCTGAGGATTGCTTCTTCCTACAGCCACCTTGTAAAATGCTTTTAGCATTTTAGAAAAGTCAGTTCCAAGTTTCTCCCCCCATCAATCAGCAACAATGTTTTTATACCTACCGCTAAATTCTCTACTTGAACCAAGAATTCTCCTTGAGTGACACTGAAAACTATTCAGAATGGAAAGTTGTGGTTCAAGGTTTGACCCGTTCTGTATTGACTTGAGGGAGAACAAGAGTGTGCCATGTTGCTGAATGGCAACATCGATTTCTTAAACACTATGCAGTGAGATCAATGAAAAGGAATCAATACTTCACTTAAAAATGGTGTAATGGAAAGAAGTCTCTTACTGTTTCCCTTAAGAGATAAAAAAGAGGTAAAGAACAGTATTTGATGCACAAATAACACAATAAACCAAATACTGGGAAAGTCCTAAAAAAATGCATTACCCTCTTTCACAGACTGTCACCAAATGGGATTATCTCAAAGCTCACTTATTTTGCTCCCTGTCATTAAGAGGAGCAGCTCATCCCTGAGTTTTACGAAACAAAACCTAGAGGTTTACCAAATAAAATGAGATTATCTCCTGCCTACAGAGCGAAAGGACAGGGATGAGGATTTAAAATAAGGTAGGAGTGATGTGACAGCAATGACAAGATTTATCATTACAAAGGTCTGTGAGAGCCTGAAAAAATCAGAACATTAAAACATGGAGACTATCACACTACCATGCCTTGCTGCAATTTAAGCATTTCTTCATTTCCAGTTAAGATGAATCTGAAAGAAATGCTGCTGAAACACCATTATTTTTATATTGTATTAGGTGTAGAAATATGTTTTCAAGTAGTTAAAATTAATGTTTCCTCATCGCACTTAATTAACTATGCAGGGTGAATTGTTGGAGAAGAGAGACCAGAAGCAGAAGGCATTCATGATGGTTTAATTATGTTTTAACTGATGTCTTATGAAATTTGAGAAACTGGCCAGATCACTGAATGGATGAGAATTTATTGTGATGCTCTTGTTATATCAAAGTGAATTGTGATGTTAGTCAACTTAGCAGAATTCTTATAACACTAAAATCCATCACTGATAAAAGTGTATTTTTTTCAATTACCATTTATTTGCATATTGATGCAACAACCTGAATGGAGTAATCTTTAGGGAAGTGTAATCCCATTCTTTCTGAAATGCAGAAAAGAACTGAATCCAAATTAATCTAAAAAAAATCACTCGAAATACACAACTGGACTGCAAGAGTGGAAATATATATCAAGGGATTGACTATTATTTCAAAACTCTACTCTAGAGAACAAGTACTGAGCAGTGGCAACTCACTAACTTGCTTCTCACTCACCACCCCAAATAATAGATGTCTGTGACTACAATCACAGTGAACATCCTCTAGGTCTGTGCATTTCAGCCTGTGTCCTAGACAGCCAAAATCTAGTACCCTTCACTCTGAGTGCCAGACAGACACAAAAGCATGGCGGTGAAGGGTTGAAAGATGGGAAATGTAACGACTGTAGTTGTGCCACTGAAGGAATAAAGAGCTGAAAAGCATGACTGATGAGGTCTTAGATAACAGATTAACTAACAAGTTGCCTGTAGTCCATCAAAGAACTAATGGAAATTTACCCAAGGTACCTGCAGTATACTGTGGAGAAGCATGTGGAGACCTGGAACCATCCAAATACAACATTAAAGAGATGAGTAGAGCAAGAACAGAACAGAGTGATGTTAATAATTTCAGCTTACATGTATATTTCATGTATGTTAACCAATTAGAGCATAAAAAGGCATGATGGAACTATCCTGCAGAAGAAGGAAATGGTGGAATCACTGTCCCTGGAAGAGTTCACCAACTGTGTAGGTGTGGTGCTCAGGGACATGGTTTAGTGGTGGACCTGGCAGTGCTGGTTTAATGGTTTGACAGAATGATCTTAGAGGTCTTTTCCAACCTTACTGATTCTGTGATTAAATGTACAGAGAACAGATAAAACATGAGTAAAGGAAAGATGCAACTTGAACTTTTAAAATAGTTTGATCTACTGGGCAGATACTGATGTGAGATGCTTGATCACTGACACACCGTGTTATATGCAAAAATGGAGTACACACGGGTGGATACAGGGACAGCTCACAGGAGGAATTTACAAACATTGCCTAAGCATGTAAGAGCTGGTTTTGGGAAAGCCAAAGCTTTAAGCACCCTGGTCTAGTGGAAGGTGTCCCTGCCTATGGCAGTGGGATGGAATTTATAGATTGTCTTTAAGGTCCCTTCCAACCCAAAATTTTCTATGATTCTATTCAATTATTGTAATTTTAAGCTGCCAGTGCAGCTTAATGGAGTTAAACTGTAAATGCTCTCCCTCCAAAAAAGCATGAGGCACAATTTGATAGGCCTTCAGGAAATGTAAAGAACAGCCCTCTTCTACAGAGCATCATTGCTCAGCAACCCAAAACTATAAACATCCAATTTTTTTATTCTACCAAGGCAAATTTCCCATTAGGGAAGTCTATGTCAGGCAAAATATTGGCAGAGGAAACTTTAGCCTCGCTGGTCGATGACTGCTTTCATCAGTGAAAAATGCTAAGAAATCAGAAAATAAATTCTAAAATCAGCTAATCATCTCAAATAAAGTTTCAATTATTCTTGTAATTGGGGATGATTATTCTGTATACACATTAAGAAAAAATAACTCACATAAATACAGAATCTTTAAGTCCCAGCCTACCATTATTATTGAAAAAGTATTTATATTTTCATACAAGCACTTCTCCAGATCTAATTACACTAAATTACTTCTGTTGGTACTTCATTCTTCCAAGAACAGTCTGCAGAGCTGATTTTTTAAAATGTTCTTTACCCCATGTAGTCCTATTACCAGTGTGATTAAAGGTAAAACACGACACGAAAAACATATCCAGTGTTTCACTCTGAGTGAATGTTTTGAGTATGGCAAAGTTTCTGGTATAAAGATCACTCAGAGAGAATCTTACTGAAGTATTTGACCTAAATGTCAGCAGGTCTACTTTTTAGCAATACTCTAAGAGAGCATACATGTTTTCCTGAACCTCTCTTGTGGGCATAGTCTTTTTGGTATGTAATTAAGACAATTACAAGAAATATTCCCTTTTTGCTGGCTGAAAAGACTAAATCCTTGACTTAAAAAGCTACAGCTCTGCAGAGAAGTAACAGCACTGAAAACACTACAGATTTATTTTTATTTTTTCTGCCTCTCATAGCAGAAATGGACGGAAGGCCAGGTACATGCCATGCTTTCAAAGCAATGGATATAGTCATGTGTTTTCAATTGAGTTTTCCTCATGATTTTTTGTTCCAGTACCTTAATAATATGTCAGAAGTCAGGGGCAGAGAAAGAGACTAGATCATCCTTTTCTTAAACCTGTTGGGGTTTTCTTGTTTATGACACATCACAAAAGTACAACCAGAGCCTCGGTCATACAGACCTGAAACTGAAGCATTAGGTGTACTCTTTGATCCCATTAGAAAAACTTCCATTCAGGCTGCAATAAAAAAACCCCAACCTCTTTTCACACATCGAACTCAGAAATTTCAGATACAATCTGATGTCAGACTCTTCAGAGTTTGGTGACTTAAACAGTGTAAGATGACTTACTCAAAATCTATTTATCTCAAATAACTGCAACTGGGTGTCCTACAATGAACAAAGAGCTCATTGTAGTATTAGGTGTAGCATCACCTAATATCTCTAACAATATAACTGTGTATCTTTAGGTCCTAAATCAAGGCAGAATCTGAGCTACTCAATTCCAGCATGATCCCACTTACCTTCCTGGAGAAAGAACTCAGATAGGCTGGAAAATCCTTTGTGTGCTTTTAACAGGCAGAGATCTTCTAAACAGTAACTTGGAGTAAAATTCTTGCTATCACTAAGATTTTTGTCTGAGCTATGGCAGTGTATGACTCCTCAATTCACTCCACATTACTGGTTATATTGAATGCAGATGGGGTTTACTGATTTTGTAGAAGACATAGTTATTACGGTATGTTTAATAAATAAATTTAGAGTATTTCCCATATTTCATATACTTATCTATCTGCTCTTCCAAAAGACAACAAAATTCCCTTTCAAACTCATGTCCCCAGTTGCTCTGGAATATATTTAGAACTCAAGGCAAGTAGAAAAATGAATGCAAATCTTTTGTGTAACATGCTGGGGTAGGTAGTGCATTTCCATAGATGGAACACTAAAAGTACAACCGCAGCAGCTTAATATTTTATAAAATTTCCTAAAAAAGCAGCACTGAAATCTGAGTATAATTGAAGTGTCCTTTCCTAAAAACTCAAATGCCAACAAACAAAGTAGGGATTTTCCTTTCCTCATCTTAATGCAAATTAGAGCTGCTGCACTGAAGCAAGGAAATTATAGCAAGTAAGAAGTTTAGGGAGAGGAAACTTTAATCCTTCTGCACACTGTTCACATTAGAAGGGAATATATTCTTATGTCTGTCCAAGCCTGATGTCTTTAGGATGGCAATACAGAGAAATTAAAATTAAAGTAGCTGAAAAATCCATCTACCATACAAGACTTTCATACTCTATTAAAAGGAAAACAACCCCATTTTCTACATGCTAAATTCAGCCATGATCCTTGCATTACGCTGGATAATTTTCAAGTCATTAATTCAGTCAATTTGCCTATTCTTTCATACTTTTAGTGAGAAAAACATCTTGTCTGTCGATTATTTCTTTTACAATATTTTTCTCCAGACTTCTTGCAGCCAAAGCTGTTGCAA
Source organism: Pseudorectes ferrugineus (assembly GCA_008033365.1). Classification (NCBI taxonomy): domain Eukaryota; kingdom Metazoa; phylum Chordata; class Aves; order Passeriformes; genus Pseudorectes; species Pseudorectes ferrugineus. Next base: position 14,457 of record QWTY01008799.1, read on the forward strand.
TCCTCATTAAAGGCAAAATTATCTGTTGAATTTTATCCAAATTTTTAAATTGTTTTGATATTCTCAAAGGAAACCTGTATGTATGTATTTCTAAATGAATGACTATCTGCTGGTGGTGTATCAGACAGACACAGGCAGATAAATTGATCACTGAGGACATTTAAAAGAAAACCCTGTATTTATAATCATGTTCTGTTTAAACATATTCTGAATTTTAGCATCGAGCAATAATACAAATTAAAGTAAACTACAATCCTGAAACCAACAATTAAAAAAAGATGATTTCACTAACACTAGCTATAATAAAAGGTCATACTTCTCGGCCTGTGTGAAAAGACAGCATATAATTCAGATATTGAAAGAAATTATCAGGCATTTGATGAATGAGATCAGATTTACAGGAAAGAACGGTTATTTACCACTAAACCAGTGAAACTCACCTGGCTGCCAGGTTTCATATCTGTTTTGCATGGGAGTTAATAATCTGTGGTTATTGCACCTGCAGCAGGAGATGTGGTGAGCTGCGGACTGCAAATTGAGCCATCATCTTCCAGCAGTAACCACTAGATTTGGCCAGATAGTAAGCCCAACACAGAAATTGATATGAAGTGTCTCATAGTCCACATCTATTAATTCATATTTTGTTCTTCTTACTGATGTTCTAATTAATTATTAAAGTATAAGCAGATGAAGAGATTGTCCAAGACTTACCAAGAAAATTTATGTCCAGTTCAGTTTTGCTGAAAGATCTGCTAAAGTTCACAAGGCTTTCAAGATGAATCCACATGTAAATATCAATGATGAAAGAGGCATTCTCATTTTTACTCCTGGAACATCTCATGACTCTGGCTTGAAACCAGAGTAAAGACTGAGTAAAGACCCTAATTGCAGTCTAGTTAGGGTTAACTTAAGCAGAATGAAACCTGTGTAAATCAGATCTGAAGAAGCGCCATGCACTGAAATCATGCCATAACTCATAACTCCAGAAGACGCTTTAGGAACCTAGTTCTGACCTTGATAATGTTCCTGTAGCTCATCCTTTTTTCTGTAAAGAAGACCAGGTATGAAATCAGGACCAGACACCAGTGCCCTAAACAATATAATGTGATAAATTTGCTATTAAATTAGTAACAAGTGGATGTCATAAAAATGTGTCTGTAATGTCATGTCTAGATGAGACACTGGGCAGAGTGACTCTGAGATCAAATCTACTTTCCAGGATATCTCTCGGGACATTACATCCACAGCTTCTCCCTGCAGCAGAGCCTTCTTGTCACAATAGCTCTCCATGGATGTGGCAATGCTCTGTCAGCCAATATAGAAAAGGAAAAATAACTTTCAATGCTTATACTGAAAGGGCAATTGCATTTGGAATCTGCAAACCCTGTTAGAAACATCGCTTCTACCTTGTTTCCTGCAGTGCTTCTGAAAATGGTTTTGATACTGTCTAGTCTCAATCTGTTTTCAAGATGGGTTCACAAATATACCTGTTTCTTTGTCCATAAATACATGAAGAAACCATAGACATTTTTCAAATCTAAGCTCTACTTCTTTCACAAGAGTAGTTCCTGAAGTATTCTCAGGAAAATGGAACATGACAGACAAAGTCTGACTGGCTGGGTACAGACGGGAAGAGCAGAAAGGACTGAAATACGGCTTTGCATCTTGAACCATCTGCAAGAAAGTGGCAAAATACTGCTTGATGGCCATTAGGCTGTACTTTCATTTTATCATTGATAACCTATGATCCTTTTCTCTCCAAATTGTCTTACAGTCTCTGCAGAAAGGAGTAATTACTACAGTGGGTATCTGCAGCCTCTACTTGGACTCTAAAATGTCTCAAGGACATCAAGAGGAAAAAGCCTGTCTGCAGAGATAGTGCTTTTTAAAAGAAAAAGATTACAGATCTTTCCAGCTCCCAGAGTGAAATAAATATTGATACTTTTTGGAAATGGGAAGGACAGGTATCATTAGCAGCACACTAAGGTAAAAACTATTCCAACCTGACATATCTAAAATCTAAGTGGTTAGAAATATGAGGTTATAAAAACCCCAAAGCCTTCTATGTTGTTAAGTAAC
>QWTY01008801.1:0-26839 GCA_008033365.1 Pseudorectes ferrugineus
TTAAAAGTTCTAAGAAAGTCAGCCTATTAAATTCAGTGGGAAACTGAAAACATGATGTGAAGTAAAAGAGAAGAGGGACCAGCTCCTGGACAGGCTATGTAACCATAGGCATTGCTAACCCTGCCATTACAGAGTCCTGCTTTAGGAACTGCGAGAGTTATTCCCAGCTGGTCTTTTATATATATTTAAGTAGAGCATGACAATGGAAACAAATATAGTGGGTGTCACAATGCCTTCCAGAATCAGCAGGCAGCCTGTGCAGCATTTTTGAAACAGCTCTGTCACCGCAGAGCTAAACATTCCTCCTTTAACAACACCACCACCTTAATGTGTATCTGGCAAAAGAAGCCACAAACATCGACATTTACAGATATGCTATGTGGCTACTAAATTCTGGGAAGAAAATCTGGTTCTCTGTCTGTCCAGAGTACATGGGACCACTGGACATTTCAAAGAGGAAAAACAGTCCTTCCCTGAATCTGCAGTTGGAGATGAGCTGAGCTGGAGATTCAGGACATCATCAGATAAAAGCAAGCAGGAACTGTAGCAGGACAAGGAGTAATGGCTTCAAACTGGGAAAGGAGAAATTTACATGGTATATGGAAGAAACTTTACTGTGAGGGTTGTGAGGCACTGGCACAAGTTTCCCAGAGAAGCTGTGGATATCCCATCCCTGAAAGTGTTCAAAGCCAGGCTGGATGGGGCTCTGAGCAACCTGGTCTAGTGGAAGGTGTCCCTGCCCATGGCATGGGTTTGGAACAAGATGGTCTTTAAAGTCCCTTCCAACCCAAACCATTCTATAATTCTATGAAAAGACAGAGGCAGACAGTGTCCAATGGCTGTCACGCCTTCCTCTAGGAAGCAGATCAGTAGTTGATCAGCCCCAGAACTTACACTTTTGGCCTATAATTCTCATCCTTTTCTCCAGGGTCAAACCAAAATATTTACAATTCTATGTCACATTATACTGAAAAATGAGCTGTTGCCAAATGGGATATCCATTTTGAAACTACCAAAATGGAATTGCAGGATGCCTATTAAAAGTAGTTTAATTACTTTTTGTCAATCTAACAGCCACAATCCAACCCATGCTAGATATTATATCTCTAACTGAGGCGCAAAAGCTTCATTTAGAGTTTATAACTGCAACAACCAAAGATATCAATTCACACGATCAAGGTCAAAGTGCTTCCCATCATGTAATACACTAAGAGGATATTCCTTTGGAACTGTGGAAACCGATAGAGGGAGAAGAGGAATGGGAATATTCCATAAAACAAACCTAGCAAGTCCACTCTGAGCTACTCTCCTGCCCTGACACTAAGTGCAATTGAAGGGTAAGATTTCTGCAGGGTTTTTTTTACCAATACCATGCACAAGTAACACAGAAAATTGTATTTCCCTAGCGTATTCAGTGTATTTTGTCACCAAAATGTGGTTGGTAAAAGTCATCAGAGTAACTGTCAAAAGTCATCCAGGAATAAATAATTCTTTTTTTTTTTTACTTAGAACACATGGTTTGTGAGCAGGGAAAGCCAACAAACTATCATATTCTAGTATAGCACACCTACATATCAGATGACTGGGGTTTTTCAACAAAACTCTACTTTTACTACTTGACAATTTATTAATTTGAGTTTTAGAGCCTGTTGTCTGTATGTACTGTGTTCCTGCAATATTAGCTGGTTTTTCAAATAACTTGATTTGTTAAAAACTCATTTTTCTCAAAACTGCTGCTCAGATAAAAATCCAAAACCAAAACAAGATGTGAAGAGGGAGGAAGAGAGAAGCTCTCCAGGCATTAGATAATTTTTGCCTTATCTCATTAGTACTTCAGAGAGGTTTTGTAACTCCTTTTGGATCTTATTCTTGTCTTTCTCTAGGATCTCTCCACTGTGTAGAACATGGCTCTGGGATGTTGAGAAGTCATACACTGTTGTAGCAGCAAATCATTTTAGCCTCATTTTTAAGCTTGTGTAACTGTGCTTGCTGCTTTTGTGTCTGCTCCCTCTGTCCCCATTTGCTTTTAGATCCCTTGTTTCATAGTCACCACCTCATTTGACAGAACCGGATAGATCTCACTGACACAAAGTTCTCAAAAGCTTTGTGAAAACAGGTGGGCCAAAAGGGGAGACAGAATTAACTCAACCTTTATTGGGCATCAGAGAATCCACTGTGAGCTCAGTGATATTAGCACATATTTTCCTGCCCATATTTATATTTTGTGGAATCACTGGTCTACTGAGTTTTGTTTGCTGCTTTCTTCTTGCTAGGGGCTTTTTTGACAGTCAGCTAAATTGTATTGTGCTATTTACTAAGCAGCAATTATCTTCTGCCTTCTCTTGTTAGGCAAAAAAAGGAGCTACTATCTTAGAAACCATCTCAGTGAAAACTGTCTGTGAAAGATCAGTAGCACATAATATCCTGGAAAAGGCATAACCTGCTACACAACATGCACAGGACTGTCCTGCTGGGATGGCTGTGCTGTCTACAGAGGCCCTAAAAAGCAGGAAATCTCAGGGCTGTCACTGCAGTGTCATAACCATCCGATTATCTCCTCACCAGAAGGCCTGAAGGCTTACTTTTATTCTCACTTTTGAATGTTTCACACCAGCTGCAGATGATTAATCCTTAAATATGGATATTAAGATCCACCTTCTGTTTCTTAAATAGCTTTAAGAACTCACACAGTTCTTCAACATATCTGTTTTAGAGCTTAGTTTTGCACCAGCATTAGTGGAGTTTCCATCTTCAGACTATAATTACTTCCTGTAAACTTGGGAATTCAAGTAAAGAAGTTCAATATGGCCCTTCAGATTTCCAGGCCAGCTTCTGATCTGTTTGTGGAGGTTTACTGTATCCTTTGTTCCTAATCTCTGTCCCACCAGAGTACAGTTTTCTGTGACAGCCTAAAAATTATCATCTCCCTGCTGCAAAGAAATTCCTCTCCTAGTATCCCAGAGGATCACAGGAACCTTCTTGAAGAAGAGAGTAGGTGCAAAATAAAACCCTTTAAAGTGGGATGGCAGTACTTAATCCACACATAATAAGAAGTGTTCAATTGACTCTATCAAGTCTTATTTGCTGAGCCTTGTCCTTTAACTAGTCAATATTTGTAAGGTGTAAGCCTGCCCTCCTCAAACTTTATCTAAAGGCTTTCCAAACCATTTAAGGTTCATGAGTCTTAAGCCTATGATACATTTTCTTCACAGGTTTTCTGGAATTTTCTGGAACGTGTTATAGCACACACTGACATCAGAGAAAGCAAAATACTCCTCTGCTAGCACCAAGTGGGCAGGCTCTGAATCTAAAGGTGCTAATAAATGCATAAGCCATTTAACCACACAGGATGTGGTATCTTGAAAAAGGTCACCTTTCATGATGAAGACTTCTTCGTGGCTTTCCAGGATCTCAATTTCACAAATGCAACCATCAAAAGGGAAAAATTAAGTTGAAAGTATGGCTTTCATACAGTTCCTTGAAGCTGTTTTTCTGGTTTTTGTTAGATTGCACGTCCCATGTGCTGCACAGAACACAGTCAGCTGCGTAATGCACATTATATATATTATTGCACACACTAACATTATATATAATGCAATAATGAATACATGCCATAAATAATTCTATGATTCTATTTGTCACTGTAATGTGACTCTATTGTACACTTAAAATAATACTAGTTATTTGTGGTTTATACACATCTAGAAGTGGGAAGAAGGTACCATAAGGTGATAAACTGCTGATAATGAATGACACAGAGGTAAACAACTAGAGATCTCCTTAAAATGTTCTTCAAATCATTTAAGTATTGTAAGGTAGGAAGGGAACATGCACCAAAAATAATGACAGATTTGAGGCAGTGGAAAATAAATCATCCAAGGGTGTGAAAACCTATGGAAACCTAAAGGAGCTCTAGAAATCACATTGGCAATATCCCTGGGAGAAAATATTAAGGACAAGAAACAAATTTTGCAGAGGATGTGTAACAACATGTTTTATTCAAACAACAGCTACTGTCAGAAAAAATGGTCAAGCTTTTGTGTACATAAAAACTTCAAGAGCAGCCTAAAGACTAGTATTACAGGCAGCATTACAAGTTCTTGGAGAAATACTTACTATGAAGGAAGAAAGGAATATCACAAGTTCAGCCATTCGTGGCAGTGTAGCTGAAGCTGGATGTCTGAACAGTGTAAACAAGCCCCTTACATTTTTTCACTGATTGCAGAAATTTCGTATCATGCAGCTGTGACTCCCTTCCAGAAAATGTCTCCTAATTAGCTTGTGTATATTTTTAAACTGCACGTTATATGGGCAATGAAACAGAGGAAAGGCAAATTAACAATGAATAAATCTCTTTCACCAGTCACTTACCATAACAGTTACTATGTTCTCTCTCACACAGGCACACACACACTCCTTCCTTTTACTCACTTGGCTCTCCTGAGAAAGAGAAATTAAGATCCCCCTTCATAACTCTTCTTAATTTTGATTGTTTGCAACCAAAATCGAATTGAATGCACAAAATCCATTCAGGTTTCAAAACTGAAGGCAGCTGCCCCATCTCAGTCCCAGCTACCTGTGTGTTACCAATCAATACCCAGCAGAGTACACACAATTCCTAGGAAGAGAGAGCAATGTCTGAAGCACCATGTTATGTACCAGGAGCATTCACTGTTCAAAAAATAACCAAGAAAATTATTGCTGCAAAGAACTTGCAGAAGCAGAACTCCTTAAGCTGATGTAAATAACCGTGGTGTTTCCATAGCAAGAAAGGTATTTCCCTGTAGTTCCTCCATATGTCAGAAAGCACTTCCAAGAAGGAACAGCAAAACTAATCAAGAATGTCCTTATTCTAGAAACCTCCATGAAAATAAATGCATAAAAAAGCATCCAGCTCAAGCATCTGCTCTGCTCTTTCAAGAACATTCATTCACATGTGATTCCCCATCTTCAACTCCTCCTTGCAGCTCCTTTTCCCAGCCCTCTCCCCACCTTTGAAACTGGAGGAAACTTTCTCACTCAGAAAAGCCTAATCTCACAGCCATTTGAAAACAGCAGATGCAGGCACCAGCTCCTAGTCGAGGAAAGCAGTCTTTCTTCCCTGTGCCCTCCATTACCCTGAAAAATTCTCTCAAGGAGGACAAGCAGCCTTTCCTTTGAACAGGATATTCAGGAAGTTTGAGAAGTGGTTTTTTCCCATCTGGGGACTTCGAGTATCTCTGCACAAATCTGTTTGAAGGCTGAAGTCCAACCTTCCCTTGTAGGGGCCCTTTCATGACAGTTTTCCTCCATCTGGGAGGGCAGGAAGAGGCATTTTCTCTGCAGCTGCTCCCCATGAATCAGCTGGCAGCCACAGTGCCCATATTCTTCCTCCAGGACTTGTAGGACATGGCATCCACAGCACTGCAAATTTCTAATCACTCAGAGAAATCTGAAGCTTTGTTCCCAGTCAACAGCCTGTCCCCTGGCAGCAAGAAGCTGGGTTTCTGCACTTTTGTTGCATATTTACTATAGGTCACTGCTTGTAATTTCCTAGTCCCAGTGCTCAGGCTTTGGTCCTCTACAATGTCTTGCTTTTCTCACACTTCACTGGCCTTCTGTGTTTTACATTAGGCAATCAGCAGGATGACAAATATGACAGCAGTCTCCAGTTCAGCCTCCTGAGTGTTCTCAGCCAATATGCCAAAAATAAAATGGCTTTTCCTTTTTTTTCTTGTTTTTAATAATGTTATCTGGATGGCAGCTATAGGCATCTGTTGAGCTTGCCATATGCGCCACACTTCCTTATAGAAAGATGATGATGCTAATACAATTATTTCAATAGCACTTGTTCGTGTTTAAAAGGAGTGTTTGATGTGCATGTACATAAGTCCAGACCTGGAGCTATTACACCAAATTAAAGCATCCTGCACTTGGGCACACAGGACAGTCAGCACACAGGAGCAGCAGATTTATTTGTGTTTTCAGTCTGGTCATAAAATTGAATCACTGTTTGTCTCCAGCTTAACCCCCTTACAATTGAGTGGCTGGAGCAAAACTACAGATGAATCTAATAGACTCAATCTCTTCATTGAAGAGATTGTACATGTCCCAGCTAAATTAGATAGTGCAATTTTCTGTCTCTGGCAGTTTTCTGCTTTGCAGTATCATGCACTGCTGAGTGTCTCAGGGAAATCAGAGCCCTGGCAGCCTTGTGCCTGCCCCATAAAACTGCAGATATAAACACTGGCCCCTAGCTGAGGTCCCTGGGGCAAGACCATCTCTTTGGCCCATTCTATCATTTTGACTAGCACAGAAAAGCTTGACCCAGGACTCTCAAGCAATGCCATGGTGAAATCTGGATACATTAATGTTGAAGAAATACAACATTAACTTTTCAAACAGTACCGGCTCTTTCCTTGTACAATTTTAAAATCTACAATTCATAAAAGCTCTAATATGTAGCCTTGAATTGTCTTTGCTTGGCAGTCCCTGCCCAAAGAACTCTTTCCATGTTGACCTTGGCCCTCCTCTGTCTTTGTGGACCTGTCTGACACTCGCTGGATCTAACCTGTGGATTGACCTCCTTGTTTGACCTCAACCCTGCCACTTCACCATGGCCTTGCATGGTGGTCTGGAAACTTGGTTGAGCCTGTGACCTCATGACCTCCTCTGCTTCCTTGCAGGGGGTGGTGAGGTGGGCCCTGGCTGGTGAGACCCTGTGGACCCCTATGGAGACCTCTGTGGCTCTTTGCTTCCAGAGAGCTGCTGGCCGTTGCTGCACACGAACATCAATCCCTTTTGAAGTAGTGCTCCAGTACTTCCTTGGCTTGTAAATAAAAAGCAGAATTGCTTTTGGGGTTGAATGAAGTCACACAGAACCATACACTAAGGACAGTGAAAAAAAGCCACAAACTGGACCTTAAAAGGGGAATGCTGCCAAGCATGGAATTCATCTACAAGCTTCCCAGAGCATTGACTTGCGGAGTAGATGACTTCACCTCATTAGCAAAAGTGTCCAAGTCAAGCTTCTTCAGAGTCAATCATCAAAAACGGAAAATATTTGTCATTTGGTATTTGCACTCTTTCATGAATCTTCCTGGCTCTGAAATTGGGCAGCACTGAAAGGAATAAGGCAGCAATACTGGAGAATGGAGCCCCTTGTTGTGTGCTTTAATCCCATTAGGCAGAACGATGAAATCTGTAGCAGAACTGCAGCAGGATTTTAGCTGGATAAAGAGTTAGTTTGTTTTGATTTTCCCATGTTACCACTGTGTAATCCCCTGTACTCTCTGTAGAATGATTTGAAGTCTGTTGTTTCCTCTCCAGCATTTGGGGCCGAGAGTTACATTAATGAAAAATGTAGCTCATATCTTCAGCCATTAAAGGTCACTGCCACCTGATGCTTCCTGTGATTTCTTTGAAATAAAATGGTTAAGGCTGCATTTCAGCCACCTCTAGTGTACACAACAGGGGGAAAGTTAAATTTTAAGAGAACACTCAATTTTCACACCTTAAAAAGGGAATTCTGGGAAGCAGTAACAGGTTGCCCTTTTAAACTGAAGAAGCTTTGCAGGATTATCAATCAGCCATATTGTAATAGAGCATAGGCAGACCTATAGGGATATTTAGCTATTGACTGGTTGGTTGTTGCATTCACATGAGTAACTAGGACCTTTTTTGCTGCTAATACTGTGAAAGGTTACATGGAAAAATACACTATCTTTGAGTTGTTAAGTAATTTGGAGATTCTCTGTCTGGTCAATGCATTGATTTGGATGTAAATTGCTCATAGTTTGGTGTCCTTATTAGAGTTGCAGTGTTTAGGACAAAAATATCAATATTTTCACTAAATATTGTAAGTTAAGTTACTGTGCACTGTATTCATTTTTATCTTTTCTTAGTATGTTGCATTTAAAATTGCTCAGTACTTGAAGTTATGAAGTGGGCATTTTTGCATATTTTTGGTTCTGTATATTAAGGCATGGCTCAGTTTTATAATGCTTAACTTTCAAAGGTACTGTGGGCTCACAATGGCTTCAAAGGCTTTTATGAGTTCTTGGCACCTCTGAAAATCTGGTCATCCTGAATGTCTGCAACTACATTTTAATCAGCTTTTTAGGCCTTTATGGTCAGTGCACACACCACCTTATCCCTCCCCCAGGGGAACCACTTAGAGGTGTCTCCTGATTCCCTGTCCCTGAGGCAAGGAGGGATTACAATGAGATTGCCCACCCTCGCTTTTTCCTCCTAATATTTCAGTGTTTTGCAGAAAAGGGAAAAGATCTTCAATGCCAAGTTTTCCTGCAGGCCCTGCTGCCAGAGAGGATGCATTTTTTTCTCTGGGATAGGATAAATTCTCCTCTCCAGTTCCTCACTTGTGCTTCCAGGCGTGCAGTAACCATCTGCCTGAGTGCAGCCCTACAGCAGCAAACCTGTACAATGCAAATGGGAAATGCAGCAAAGCCTCCCAGAGATGGGAGTAAAAGGCCTTCTCCCTTGTCACAGTCTGTCATAGTAGCCAGTGTAATTTGTCCCCTCATAGCCTCATGTACAAAGTGGGTATAAAACCCCATTCTCAAGATCTCAATTACACACACGCATTTGGATTTCCACAAAGCGGTCCATTCTTTGCTTCCCCAGGCAGGGTGCATTTCTCAGCTGTTGATATTAAGTGTAAAGGTATTCCTTAAGACCTGAAAATATTTTATGAACGTGTCTTTACCAACCTCTTTTTGTAGATATTGACATTGATCTGTACTCTTTTTACTTCAACCAGTTTTAATCAGAGGATTACATAGTGTATTTCTAAAATGCTCATACAATACTAGATGATGAAACAGCAAGATAGAGGAAGAAAAAGAGAGAGCTCCAAGAGCTGACATACAGGTAATTCTGCCATGGGGGCACTAGGCATTGGTTAGATACAGCAAAATCTGACCTCCAGGATGACCAAACACTCCTCTGGAGAGGGGTAAGACTGTTTGGGCTGTTTAAATGGTTTTGCCAATACACAGGTTCAATGGTACAATGGAAATATTAAAAGAATGCTAGTTAAGCCACAGTTCGTTTATAAAGCGCATTGGTGGGATTCTGTAATAGGATCAACTTTCTGAAAATAACTCCAGCTGCAGCTTTGGACTGCAGACACTCACCTGGCTGTGGAGGACATTCCCTTCCACAGCAGAGCTCTGACTGGGCTGCAAGCAGACAGAACACACAGGAACCTGGGCACACCACTGTGAAGCTGCTAGAGAAGATTGGTTTGAAAGACTTGCGTCATCCAGACTGACCTAGAAAATTAGGGAATTCAAGTAAAACAGTTGCTTACCCAGCTAAGCATCCTTTTGACCTCCCTTCTGACTTTTAGCTCTGTGCAAGGCATGCCTGCACTGGCATTGACTCAGGGAGGGAGAAGGCAGACATTTATTAAAAAATAACTTAGACTCACTTTAAATTCAACACATACTTCCAGAGTGAAGTCCTGAGTTGGAAATACAGAATCAGCACTTGTGACACAAAATCAAGGAGATTTATTTTCCATGAGGAGCAGAGATGATGCTGTATTTTCACTTCTTCCCTGTGTCTATCAATCTCCAGTTGTCTGAGACTCCCCAGTCCAGTAACTGATCAAGCTCAGAAGTGGCTCATTGTTCTGTAGGCTCATAGGTACATACACAGCAGCACTCTCAATTTCACATGAGGGGTTTTTTAAGCAGCATTTGAAGAAATTCATGAGTCACCAGGTGACACCCTTTGAACAATGAGAGATTTATTCACCAGTAATGTAAAAATGTGGCCAAAGCTCATAAAATACACTCCACAGAAATCATCTGAAAAGGCAATAAAACACCTCTGCAATACATTTATTTTCTTGACTGTCTTTGTCTTTACATGCTTCAAAACAAAGGAGTCTTTTCATGCAGGTTCCATTATTTTGGTCTCTATGTCTGATTAGCCTCTTAACTGATGGACCTTGAGCTTTTTGGGTTTGGTTCAATCCTTTACAGAGAGATATGCTGACATGATGTCTGATATGGGCCTGAACTCCCAACTCCCAACTCCCACCATACTTCATGCTGTATTGAAGTCAAGGTTTTGATTCAAGTCCATCTCTAATAAGAGCCTATTAAAGTTTGCAAGCACAGTGCATTTTTTAGTTGTTAGTCCTGTTTGGTTTTGTATTATGCTTCCCTCCCCCCAAATTCCCAAATGTGGTTTGCTGTTATATCTGCTAAAAAATTCAGCCAGTGCATATAATTCTTTCCCAAGTCATGGAGACCACAAGTGGGAGTTGTGCTGTAACCACTAAAGGGGTCATGGGACACTGTTACAATACATATTTTCATTGTGGAAACAAGGAGAAACGATGGTTTAGTGATTCCACAATCTTCCACTGATGTCAGACAGACAGATTACCATGCAAAATATCCCACAAAATCCTGAGAGGAACTTGAACTCAGACTCAGTTCAAATATCAATTAGATGAGCCAGATGGAAAAATCAAAGAAGATAAAAAAGGGAGGTTGGGAGTCAGGAGAGGGAGCAGAGGGACAGGATGCCAGCGTATTGCCTCCTAAATTGTTTCAGTTTGATTTCTGGCAGACAAAAGTTGGGTTTGTTATTGCATTTTCTTATATTCCAAGATTTGGGACATTTATCTTTGCTATTTCTCTGCATTTTTCAGCACACTATCAGCAAAGTTGCCCCAATAGCCTGTGTCTGGAAGCCAGCTGGCTCTGCTCCTGAGAGGAGACCCATTCCTCACATCTCCAGGCATTCCCAAACCACTGCAATCTTTCTTAACATTGGGGAGTATTTTTCCCTATTAGGGTCACACATATATCTCATTTTGGTTGAGCAAACATCCTCTCCAGGATGAAGAGGCTCAGAATAGAAGGATAAAGGACAAGACCCTGGCACCTTTAAAGTCTGTGGGAATGATGCCACTCACTTCAGTTGGGCAGCATTTTAGCCAGAGCTTTCCTTCAAAATCAGCATTTATGTCACATCTTTAACATGGGCATTACAGACAAAAATCAAAAGGAGGGACATGCTCTTCCCTCAGCAGTGGTCCCTTCTTGAGCAAATGGCAGGAGGGAAATTCCTGCTTATCCAAGGTTGTTATCCAGGGAGGCCCCTGACCCCAGAGCTGACTGAAGCACAGCTCAGAAAAGCAGAGTTACCTGCACCGATCAGTGGTGGGGCCAGCAGGAGCTGTTTCATAACCGGGGACAAGGACAGCACTGCAGCCCTCCCCATCCCTGGGAGCCTCCAGTCAGCACCTCACACCACCCCTGCCCCTCTCTTTGAAGGGCAGAACTGACCCCATGACTCTGGCTCTGAGGGATCACGGCAGCAGGGAATATCTATAGGTCCCAGGAACCACTGCAGCTGAGCACAGTCTTCCTCATGGCCCTCACCATGAAGACGCAGCAGAGGTTTTCATCCAGGATGTAACCACTGACTGTCACAAACCACCCAAAGGGCTTTAAATGATTAAGCACCTGTACAGTTGGGCAGAATGAAACTCTCGAAAACCAGAGACTTTAGGAGATGTTTGATTTGGCTTCAAAACCTCTAGCCAATCTTCAGCTTCACTCAGCAAGCTTTTGAATATTCCCACAAAGCAGAGCCACAAGCCAGAGAACCAAACCAGTCAAGTGCCTTAACTTAGGAGCAGCAGCAAGTGCCATTAGAGAATGTGTACGTGTTAAACAACAAGCACCACTAAATCCACAAATAGCTTTTATCCTATTTGCTGTATCTCATGCACACAAAGAAGTGTCTGCTTATGTGTTGCCTGGCTTAGATTCTGCTTGGTTTTGTTTTTATAAAGGATTAAAAACAAATTCTCACTTTAGCTCACTGAAAAAATAGGATCAGTCCCTTCATTAATCACCATTGACAGCCCACTCCACCTTTGATTACAGCCACGAGACTCAGAAGATTCACTGCAACACACCTGCCAATGACACTGCATTTCAGATTAGCAATCTGGTGTAAAGAAAAATGTACCCCAAATTTAAATCTGCTCTCAAGACTCACAACATAATGGATGTGGTATTTTAAAGTTCACGAAATATTGAAAACAGATATTTTAATTTGTCAAATTAATTGCTAAACTACTTTATGATCAGTATGGTTTCAAACTTTACTAACACTATAGAGGCCTTCTCTTCACTCCTCCTTTCAGTGTCTTTGCAGTTTGAGTTACCTCTTTTCCAAGAACCAGGTGTCCAGGTCCCACTTCTCTAAAGTCTCCTGATCACCATATAACACCTGGTTATAGGATTAGCCCTACAGATAATCAGGCATTTCTCCTAGAACATTATTCCCATTAATCTTATGATGAAGGGCTATCTCCTGCAGAGTACTCAATTTGACTTGACGGCTCTTTTGCAAACATTTTTTTGTGAATAGGCAGGAACAAGAACAGGAAAAGAGAATGACTGCCACTGTCTCCTCTAACACCAGCGAGGGCACCAAGTGAAACTTGCAGATAGCAGGTTCACACAGGAAACCGGAGCTGGTAGTTCACAGAATTAAGCTTTGGAGTACTTTTTTATGGGACACTGAGAGTGCCTAAAACTTACATGAGCTTTACAAAAAGGGATTAGATATATTCATAGGGAAAGAAAAATCCATGAAGAAATGTCAAATAAGATGTTCTTTACACAGAGTGCACTGGTTCCCTGAGTATGCTAATTCTAAGAAAAAAGAAGAGACGCCTATGTTAATAGCAAGTTATCCTTCCTATGAATCTTAGTAGGTATTAGGGGAAAAATACCCAGAATGTATTCCTAATTTAACAGTATTTCATGCAGGTCTGGCCAAAAGGTAAAAAAAAAGAATGGAATCTACATGATTAAGTATATTTGCTTTAAGAATAATTTAAGAGGTTAGGACTCGCCTTAGTTTCTTGCATTTTTATATCTGAACACTTTAATTGCGCTTTTATTATATTTGTTCAATAATTTTTACATTCACCTTTAATTATATTTTTTTATTGCACGGGACTGGGATCAAATTTAGATGAACTGCCTTAAATGGGAAGGATTATAAATTCTGGCATATGGCTGGAACATTAAACTGAACACTGTTCCTTTAATACAGAAAAATTCTGCCTGGAAAATCTATAAAATACCAAGAGAGCCCTTTCTCAAGACAATCAGTCTGTGAGTGCTTATAGGAGTCAGCAAGAAGGAGGACAGTGGGAGCTAATCAACACATCACCAAGTATTTCGACCACTTCATCTTAACTGCCCAGGTTTGCCACATATTTTCCTGCTCCTCCTAGGGGAAAGCAAAACTCAAGATGAATTCCAGTCTTTTTAACGAGATGGATGGTAAAACTCCTTCTAATACAATTTTTGCTTTTGTGGTTTGCTGATAAACACGTGCTGCCTGTATCCAGCGAAGCTGCCCCATCAGAGTGTGATGTCTGAGAGAGGAAAAGCTTTGTAGCACTCTGGATGTAAACTACAACAATTTCACAGCTCTTAAAAGTTTCATGACTAGTTAGGAGTCTTATTAATTAAACATGAACCATATTATTACAGCTCTTGTACCAATTAAGCACTGAATTGGTGCCCTGCTATACAGAGTGACAATGCCGTTGTCCTTTGGATCTTACATCAATGTTTTGACTTATTAGTTTGGGTGTTTAATCCAGATTTTCAAACACGGAATTAATAAAAACTGAAGGCTTCCATTATGTAGCCGTAGCAGTGGCCATACTTAGTAATTCAATCACTTCTCATGGGCTTGTATTAATTATATCAATTCAGTTTTATTTAAATGCCTTTGAAAGATTTTGATTCAGAAGGGGGGAAAAAAAAGCCCACAACAAAAGAAGAACTTTATATTCACCTCGATAATGCATTAAGGTCTCAATTTGACCAGCATTTTAACTGCCCTCTTTGAAATCAGCAACTTTTCATTTTCAACTTTACCCCACATTCTTCTGCAAGGCATTTGATGTTTCTTTCCCCCTGGAGGAGTTAGTGGGTTGGACATAAGATATTTGATCATTGATACAATAAAAGCATTAGTTTCAGCTGAATACATAAATTTGAAAAAAAAAAAAAAAGAAAAATGCAATTATTATTGTGTGGGCTCATATGATTAAAATTCCACAAGTAGCTCCTGGGCTCCAGGTAGGAGTAGCTTCCATAGACCTGATCTGGTATTTGCTCCCTGAAGTTATGACAATTTTTCTATTTAGGTAGAAAATAATTTCTTTTCCAGTGAATTTCCTTTCAATTTCTTTCATTGCTCCCACAACTGAGCCACCTGCTTTTTCTGTGTGAGGTAGGAGAGGTGTGGCAGGCGGTGCTAGAGGGATGCTCATGAAAGCTGTAGTGGTATGAAGGACCCATGACAGTCACACACCAGCAAACTTTTCTGAGTGACCCTGAGAGCAGGGAAGAGTCAAAGTTAAACAATTAAGGTTTGTAGGTTGTGTGCTCCTAACCCATCACAGCACGCTGCATGGTGACAGACAGGGACAATAAAGGGAAATAAAAACAATTAAAACAGCCAGAAACAGTCCCTTGGGTGTCTGTCACAGCCACTCATGCTTTATCTGGTGGTGTGTGGAAACAGGTTGCAGGGGCAATCTGTGTTTTCTGTCCCCCAAAATATTTTCCCTTTGCTCCACAGAGGAGAGAAATGTGCAAAACCTATTTTGCTTGTGCCACTCCACCTAGAGAGGGCTTGGCTTCTACTTGGAAAGAGCAGAGGAGACATCCTGCAGGGCTACCAGCCAAGGATGGCACACCACATATGCCCACAGCATATCCCACTGGGGTTTTCCCCTTCTCCCACTTCAGACATTCTTGCCCTTCATGGTTTCTCTGCACAAGGCAGAGAGAAAAGGAGACTCTGAGGCAGTTTTGCTTCCACAGAGGCCAGGAAACAGCAAGAACATCCCTCTGCTTCTGCAAGTAGCATACAGTCCAGTTTGGCCCCTTTTCCCACTCTTTTCTTCACAGTTGCTGGGATCTAACTGTGTTTTCAGCTCCAAAATAACAAGAACTTTTGCTTATCTGATGAATAATTTTAAGGGTTGTGCAAGGAAGAACTGAAGTGCCTGTTCCCACGGTTTCCACAGGAGCACCAGGTGCTATCACTTGACAATGAGTTCACAAGAGGCATAAGGACTGATTCTTTTTAATTTTTTTTTTTTTTTTTTGGACAAATCTAGGACTAAAGACACCTATTCTTGTTTGGACAGGAAACTGCCCGTGCAATCTAAAGAGATACCCACTGATATGAAGCCCTATTTCCTTCCCGCTCCCCTGCTCCTATGAGGGGTACAGCTCAACCAGAGCATAGACATGGCTCTTCTCTTAGGCTGAGCTGGAAGTCCACCTCAGGGAAGACTCATAAATATCAAATTACCTACTGCCAACAGCTGGGCTGGACTAAATTTTACCTGCCACTTATACATATGCACCTTTGGTCAAGCAAAAGGAACCCCTACCATGGAATATTCATACCAAGCCTGTCACAGCTACTGACCTAGTCCTCAGAAAAAGTTCTAACTATTGGCCATATTACATAGCATCAAAATTGTTATCTCTTTAGGAGACACAGCAATTCCCATCCTTGTACTGGCATTTATAATGGCCAGGATAATTTGCAGCCATCCAATTGCCTTTGTCCATGAGAGGTGACATGTCCTAAATATGCACAAGATTCCCTGCTTGACAGTCAGGGCAATTCAGGCAATAGAAGGACACAGTGGGAGAAGCAGCAGCAAGGATCACGTATTTCCTCAGACTTCAACAAACACCAGGCCTGAACACCAGGCAGGAATCAAGATTTTCAGAGGTTCAACAGATGGGCTAGTCCAGTGCTTCTTCACTGCTTCAAACCTGGGAATCCTCTTCTGAAAATAATTAACAGGCCATCTTGCACAGGGCTGTCACAGCAGCTCATCAATCTATAACCAGTCAAGATCAACTGAACCTTTGAATACTTATTAATTACTCTTCTGTGATGTGTTCATTTGACATGTATGTGGAAATGTCCACATGTGTCTTCCCTTGTCCAGTCTGCAGCCATTCCCACAGGACACAGGTGGAGAAGCTCTGCTCCAATGCAGCTGAGCTGCAAAGGAGAGTCAGCTGTACCTGTGTGCTCCCTGACAGCTGTTTTCCTGCAGCACCAAAAAACCTGCTGGGAGTAACAGTGTGAGCTGTCAGATTAGAAGGACTCAGGGCACCTCTGTTGAGGAGATGAGAAGTTTTAATTGCATTTTTGGGAAGACATCCCATTGTCCAATAAGGTACTTGAGGTACAATAACCAGGAGATTTTAATTTAAAGAAATAAAAGGAGGAAGACTGTTCCCTACCACACAGATATAAAAAAGACAATTTCACGTCTGGATGATTGACTCCAATTTACAACAATCTTGTAACAATAATCATTTCAATAATGTGGCTTGCCAAGGGTTTTAGGGCAGCTAACTGAATTATAGCAAATCTTTACAATTACAACGTTTGTAATGAACGCAGTTAGTGAAGCCTCAGCGGCCTTCCCTTATCATTTACCAGTGACTGATAGCTCGTTGGAGGAGGCCACCCTTCAGCAAAGAGCAGTGGAGCAGCACACAAACCAGCCAAGTCTCAGCTTGACAGCTTCGAGGAGACAGGGCTGCAGGGTCAGAGGGTACATGTGATGTGCAGAGGCTCCCCGTGCCACTCCTCATCATTCCTGCTAAGGACTGTCTGAAAACTGAAACAGAGGAAATTTATATCAGATATTAGGAAGAAGTTCTTTACTGTGAGGGTGGTGAGGCACTGGAACAGGTTGCCCAGAGGAGTTGTGGGTGCTCCATCCCTGGAAGTGTTTAAGACCTGGCTGGGACCCTGGAGAGTATCTAAATTGTGTCCTTTGGATATGACATAATTTCTCCCCTTTGCAGAAATCAGCATCCCCCAGCAAGTCCAGTGATTTTTCAATCTCAGTCAATTACAGTTTATGACTATAACAGAAAAACTAAAAAGCAACGAGAAATACATTATGTCCACAACAAAAGTCATCACAAGAGACTCAGGTGACCCTTCCTGATGTCCACTGTCACAACAAGCTGGAGAGTCAATGACCCTGTCATGAGGCCAAGTTTTCTCTGTGAGAGAGCCCAGCACTTGTGGATGGATGACTTTGGCCAGCCCTCCTCACTCAGGCTGCTCACCAAGGCTTTTCTGAGCACGCAGGCAAGATCTAACGTGGAAATCATCAAACCAAGTGTGTAAATGTACATGTACATTGCTGATATCCACACTGGAGCTTGTTAGTGAGGTTCCTTCATAGTCTACAGAGAAAAATAACAGCTTTGCCTTGTTCAGAGGTGACTTCTAAAAACTTGAGAGGTCTTGTCACCAAGAACTGCCTGTGTCTCCAGGTTGCTTTATAGTGAGGGTGGTTGAGGCTGAGGCCAGTAACAACAGTGTGACACAGTCAAATGATGTGAAAGCCAACCCAGCAACCAAACTAAGTTCCTTGTCTGGCACACGAATGCCTGCTCACTGTACCCTAAAGTTCATGCCTGGCACCTTGCAGCTGCCCTGGCTGCCTCTTCCAGGCGTGGAATATGCTTGGCTACAAATGCACCACATGGATTTACTGCAGTAGTAAATTACACTCTGGGCTTCTGTCTGGAGTGCATGTGTTAATGCTGACTTCTACGAGCTACCAGTGAAAGCACAGGCTGGTAGATCCTCAGATTCACACTACAAAGTTCAACCATCTTTCAGTTTGACACAACCTTCAGCAGTTCCAGCAGCAGCAGTAAATGCACACGGCTCTCAGCTGGTTTTCTTCATCGGCCTGATGCGTGATGTGTGACTGTGTCTGAGACTTCTAAAACTGACAGTTGTCATTACGTGAGTAAATAAACAATTATAAAAGCAAGTAGCAACTTCAGTAGGCTTTAGGGAGCTCTCTGTAGCAGTTCTGCACCTGGTCACCTCTGCACACTTGTGCTTAACAGCACAAGTTATCTCCTTCTGAAATCAATGGGATTTTGTAAACTAGCAGTGAAAAATCATCATTTTCATCACCAGCAATGAAAGTCAATGGTTCAAAAATTCCTGGTATGCTGAGACCACCATCTCTCCTGTCAATAAATAGTCTTTTCCTTTGTGTTTCTTTATCTCCTGACTTCCTCTGACAGCTGCCTCTGATTCTGATACCCAACATTTCCTGGGAAAGCAGGCAACTTTTTCTGCTAGGTTTCTGCAGCACCTGACAGGGCAATGTTGATAATAATAAGGATTCATGTCTTTCCAAAGGAGGTTCATAGTGATATAGAGGTATCAGTATCTTCCTATAAGGAGCAAGGCTGAAAGACCTGAGTGCTCCCAGCTCCAGGACTTGCTTTGTCACTTTGCAGTATTGATCATTATAAGCCTGGGATATTTATTGTGCTGCTCTGGTTTCTTTGCTGATTAGAGTTATAACTAATTTAGTCAGAAAAACCAATAGCCCACCTTAAAACTTTACTTTTCTGCCCTCATGACTTGACTCTGATGGTTCTTGGCAGACAACACTCCTCACACTCAGTCTGCAGACAAAGCTTGGTTTTCTTAATGTCAGTACAGCAAGCCAAGGTAGTTCTGCATTGCGCAGATGTACAGCACCCGAGAGGGAGAGAACAAAGAGCTCCCTCACATTCGCCTGTGTTATACAACCATGGAAAGAAACAAAAATACATCCCCAATAAAAATTAGGAGATCTTTTGTATCTGAATTATTCAAATGGGAGTTTGCTTTTAAGCCTCAAGCTCGAGGTAGTTTTCTTCCACAGCATGGCCTACATTCAGGATATTGAATATATAACTATATATACTGCTGGATATGTGACTGTGCTGAACAAAGGGGAGAACGGGCAAAGCCCTGCCACTGAATCTCCTGCCCCAATTAACCTCACTCCTGCCTGGTGCTATAATTGACTTCTGCTCTTTATTAAATGCAGGAGCACTTAGTCTATTGCTCCTGAGCTTAGCAAGCTACCAGCTGAGCCTTTTCTTTACCCCCTCAGAGGAACAATGAGGCAGCGTGAGAGCTGCAGCTCAGCCCACGCCCTCCTCTCCCCCATGGGGTACCCACGTTTGGAAGAGAATAGCAGAGCCTACGTGGGGTGTGCTCTCAGAAGCAGAACCAACACTCCCAGCTGCCGTGTCCTAGTCACAAACGCATTTTGTTTTACTAAATTGTTGTGGAGAATATCTCAGTTGCCAGAAGAGAAGCAATGTGTTTCTCCATCAGGAAAAATCAAAACTCCAGTTTGAATTCTGAAAGAAAAATATTATTCTTGCCTCCCCTCTCCCTGTTAAAAACAGCTGCATTCTTCCAACCATTTCTGCTAAGAGAAATCAGACATCCTACTCCAATGGGCAGAGCCTCACCAGGCTTTGCTTGCTGGCAAATCCTCTGCAAGCTGAAGAAAGCAAAATTTCATTTATTTCAAGAAGTCAATGCATGCACACAGGGCTCACAAGCACCTTTGCCACTGGGTGGGGGTACCTGTTGTGAAGAAGGGTAAGAACTATCACTGCCAGATGAACCATTAAGGGCACTCACTGCAGGCCAGAGAGCAGAAAACAGGCCCTGAAATTGCTTCATCTTTTGTTGTTCTTGTCAGAACAAGAAGGGTGTTATCTACTCCAGGGAAAATGGGAGGAAATTCGAGCATCTTCCCCAGCCTGGCCTCATACAGAAGCAAGGGTTGGCTCAATCCTACACTTAAAAAACCAAGCTGGGACAGCAGAAAGGTGCAGTCTCTGATCTCCCTATAGAAAACACAAGCTGACAACAACTCAGCTACACAGAGGTTAACAGGAAGCCATGCCAGAGAGTTCAGAGCAGAGAAACTGTCAAGGAACTGTCAAGGGGTTGTTATAGCCAAGCCCATCAATCCAGTAATGGAGTTTGGTTCTTCACCAGCCCTCATATGTGTCAAAATCACCTGAAATATTTTGGAAAAGGATCGCCTTCCTTCCTTCCTTGGATGGATTTTTCTTTTTTACCACAAGGATATTGCTAATTGACAGAGTAGAAAAGGAATTCAATGGCAATAAAAAAAAAAGCAAGTTTCATTTTTAAAGTGATGCCGTCAAATATTCCAAGCTTTGCCACTTTTCTCTCCCTTGGTGAATACTGCTTCAGAGAGACAACTTCCCACATATCTGGTTAAGAAGTAACTTTGGTAGCTCCATACGCTTCATTTTAAGTATTTCACTTCCCTTCATTGACAATGTTACCTATTTGTTCACTGTGTTCAGAGAAAAGGTCAAACATGACCAAACTACATGCAAAAGGATCTTCAGGAGTTCTGTACATGTCAGAAGGGTCTTTTTACTCAGCAGGCTGCATTTTGGATACCAGGAGTACTTTAATAAAAGAATTTCTGTTCAGATCTCCTATACATAAAAAGAGCATTCCA
The DNA here is from genome assembly GCA_008033365.1 of Pseudorectes ferrugineus. NCBI lineage: Eukaryota > Metazoa > Chordata > Aves > Passeriformes > Pseudorectes > Pseudorectes ferrugineus. The sequence continues at coordinate 20,435 of QWTY01008801.1, forward strand.
GGGTAAAATACAATTAAACACCTCAAGTATCACTTTTCTAACATTATAGTTTTTCTAGGCATATTTTTCTAAATCTCATACTGAAACAACTTGAAGAAAATATAAAATAGAAGTACTATTTATTCTTTTATCAAAGAGAAATTTCTGATCTTCAAAGCATGAAAAGATTCTTCTACATTTAGTCTACCAACTTGCATGTCTATCAGACTTCGAAAACTTTTACACCACTTCATCATTTTCTTTTTTCTATAAGAGAAGCATTCGAGGAAAAAGTTCCCAATAGTCATGTTCAAAATCTGCTCCTACCCATTCTGTCAACATACTGGTTTTCAAAATTTGCTTATGACCAATAACACTGAGAACAGAGAACACAGAGGGTAACTCCTCAGAGGCCCTTCTTTGTTCTAGTGCAATAGAAGGCACGGAAGGATTTGACTTTATCCCATCCTTCATTTAAAAAAAATCAATAAAATGAGTCTCACTATGTTTTTCCACAAGACCTCCTAAGAAATCATTTTCACAACCTTATAGAATATTTTGGCATTTTTTGCACTATTTCAGGTGACCCATAAGAAGTTTGTCTTTCCCAAACTGTTTGTCATATGCTGTTTGTGGCTCTTCTGCACCTCCTTATGTGATCTCCTGGGAGATGTGGAGCCTCTCTCAAACCCTCAGCTCCCCAACCTGTGCCTCTTCAGAGGTTAGAAGTGAATAATGCTTCTGCCTAACCCCAGATTGGGCAGCCAGATGTCCTACAACCACTGTAAAATATTGATATCTGTCACAGAGACTGACAGGCAGCTGTTTGGGCGTGAGCGATGACTCTGGAGCTGAGGGAGGTTTTGTATTCAGCACCCGCAGCTCCCGCTCTGGAATGGTTGTTAAGACTTCCAACACGGATGCCAATTATGACAGGCAGTCAAACACTTGACCTCTACAGCTCTAAGTTTTGTAGATGATCACAGAACAGCCAAATGGGTGATGACTTTTGGTCACGTCAGCTTGGTCTGAATGTAAGGCCTTAAGGCAGGCTTGAGAACAGAAAGACCATTTTCCATTACCAAAGCCACAAGGCTTGTTTGAAAACATATTGACATTAAAAGGTAGTATAAAATCAGCATTTTATCTTTGTGTTTTTATTATTAACTCAGAATTTCTTACCCAGAGCTTACATTATAAATATTTAGTCTTACAACTCAGGTCTAAGTTTCATAGATTAGATCTAGGAGTAGTATCATAGATATTCTTAAAAATCATTTCCTGTAAGACAGATAAATGCTACACAATTAATTCTTGTGCAATTAAGAAAAATTTTTTTAAAAAGCAAGAAATTATCAAATAAACATTAACAATTGCCAAATGGATTCATCCCATATAAATGACACCTCTGTCTAAGCCTCGGAAAGAGGAGGCATGGACTGATACATACTCTTTGTGTAAAATGGCTTTATATTTATCCAAAGACGTGTCTCTAAACCAAAGGTTAATACCAGAGGCAAAAGAGAACAGGTTAAAGAATACTCCTGATAGATATCGAGGCAGTGGGCACTCTTGCAAAATGTCCAGTTGGGCAGACAAAGGAAGCAGAAGCTAAAAACAGGAATGTGTCAAGATGCATCTTTAGGACATCATTTATCCCGTTCACAACAACCTGCAGGAGGGAAAAGCTCATTACTGTTCACTGGTTACGAAATGCAAAACAAAGTTTAGGAATGAAACACAGCAGTTGTGAGGCCACATTTCTTAAAAATGCTCATGAAGTTATTTGCTGTGTATCTTTTAAGTGAGACACTTAAAGTGATCTCTTAAGGTGCTGCTGTTTTGTGGGTACAGCAAATCTGAAATTCTGTCCTACATCCAGCCCCAGATCTGCAGTGCCTTTGACAGACAGGCACCTGCCACAGGCTGGGGTCATAAAATCCTAAATACATAAAGTGAGTACACCTTTGGAGAAACTCGGTCCTTAAGTAAATCATTGCACATAAATTTTTATCCCCAGTTACAAGGATTACTATTTCAAATATTTTCCAGAATATGGATTCTGTAATTTATGTGATAACAGAAGTAAAGGCCAAAGTGTCCATGAAATACACATTCAATGTCACTGAAGTGGTAGCATGATGTTAATAAGGTGAGGGAATCTTGTCACTCTACAAAGTTCAGCAAGGCTGGCAGGAGAGTACAGTCATTTTGAATTCCAGAAACCAGGGGCTAACACTAAAAGAAAGAAGAAAATCCACTCCCAAGAGCATATATTTAATTTCAAGCACATCTTTATAGGAAGTGTTTGTACAAACAGCTGTGAAGAGCTTAAGCTTTTAAATGTAAAAGAATATAGTAACAGACATTAACTTAGAGAGCCCAGATTCCTGAAAATTAAAAGTTCTTTTTCTCTCAGATGCAGAAACATTTGCTGAATAAATAAGCAGGAAAGAGGAGTTGATGGTATCTTTGAAGAAACCCATGTAATACATTAAGATATATGAAAAATCAAAGTAAGAGTTTTTATTTGGCACAGTAATGTACCCACTCTGCTGCCCAAGAGCATAAAGTGGTTGTGGCTGCGCCCCAGCATTCAGCTCCCCTCTGCCAGCCTCAGGAATAACTTCATCGTGTAGTTCTGCAAAGTCTGGGAGTGGTTTTACTGGTTGTTTTTCCAGAATAAGAAAAAATAAAAATAAAAAAAAAATAATAATACATTAATAAGAGTATCTCACAGAAACAAGAACCCATTTAGGAGCTCTGCTAAGAATGCCAGCTCTTCCCCTGAGGTGTGGAAAACTGTGGCAATGGTAGACAGGAGAAATTATATAAAGGTGACACTGTTAAAGTAGATTGCTCTTTAATTGTCTGCCCTGGGCAAATAATATCATCTTTTTCCATTCTTCATTCTGCTTCTTCCCCACATCCCTGATACTAATGTAAATTTTCATGTTCTGACTATTAATAAACTGGTAATGTTATAAAAATCTTACATCTAGTTGAATAATACTGAATTAACAGCCCAACCACTGATCAAATTTATTTCCATGTAAAGGAAGAATATCTGCTTTGATATCAGTGGCACTGTATTAGCTTAAACTTGAAGATCAGAGTCACTCTTAAGATTCCTGTCTAGGATAAAGCTTTTTTCCTCTCCTGTTCATTTCTCTGCAGTCTGAGGACAGTTTAATTTTCAAGAACCATATTGCTTAAAGAGCAGACTGCAGGCAAATTCCCACCAGTTTGATTGAAAGGTGACTTTTAAGGTGATGCAATCAAGCAACAGGAAAATATAAGATGTTTTGAAACTTCTTCCCCAGGAGATATTTCAATTGGGTTAAGAGTAGCTCACACTGATTTAGCCTGAGAGGCAAAGAGCTTGCACACCTGTTACAAGGTTTGTCCTCAGCTCGAGGTCACAGCCCACCAGCTGAGGTGCAGGAATTAACTCAGCGCCCACACTCAGTCCTTTGAGCACAAAGGGGCAGCAGCTCCACCACCAAGTCCAGCCCAAATGTGAGCACCTGCCTGGTCTTAGCTGAAGTCAATTCCTGCCTCATTTGACCTAACCAAGAATAATCCATTATCCCACTGAAATACAAATACCTATACAAGCTTTGGGCTTGTCGACCAGATCAAATACAAATTGATTCAAGTTGCATCAATACAATTTACTTAAGTTTCCTCACTCGTACCACACTCCGTATCCTAAGCTCGGGTGTTTTGCCCATGATCTCAATGCAGATTTAAACAGCCTCTTGTTAACCAACATAAATGTTCTCTGCCTCACAGTGAGGCTCCCAGAAAACCTTATCACTCCTTTTATTGTGCCTGATCCTGGACCTGCCATGCATTTTTCTTGGCTCTCATGGCTGTGTTTGTGGGTGTGACACTGGGAGCACTGAGCAGCTTGCAGGATCAGCCTCCAGAGCCCTGATTATGGTGGATGCAGAGAGACCCACACTCCCATCAACAGCACCACAGTCCCATGCTGACCAGTGCTTCTCCTGGCCTCAGAGGGAAGACCTCTAGGAAAATATGGTTCATGTTTTCAGTGTGTGCCTACAACTCATTCCCTACAGTGATACCTTTCCCTTGCTATATCAAAGCTTCACTTGCCTGCTGGGATCCAGCACACAGCAATGTCTTATTACTCCTCCTTTGAATATCCTTCCACTTGGTTCTCTGACATTTTTATTCAAACTCTTCTTTTTTCAGACTGTAGCACCTTGATATCAACATTGTTTTGCATCCTCGCTCTGGCCTCTGATTTTCTCATCACAGCAACTTTATTTTCTGTGCAGCACACTCCAGGAACAGCTGCTGCTATTCCACCAGGATATTCCTTCAGTCTGGCTGTTGGGAGGCTGCAGGTGTTCTCCAGCCCCACAGTTTCTGTCTGTGCTGATGGATGACCAAAAACTTCCTGGATATTCCCTGCATTCAGGTGTGCCCAGGGAAGTGTTTCTGCAGCCCACACCAGCCACAGGAGCACCTAAGAAAGGCTATTTGCACAACAGAGTTTCTAGGAAGCCTTCCTTTATTTAAATTTCAGGGATCTCAATCTCTGCAGCAATGCTGCTGCTATAGTACCCCAGGTCTAAGTCTGCTTGGCTTTTACTACAGGTCCTGCCTTGTTCCCATACATATTTGAGGAGAGCTGTTACATATTTGAGGAGAGCCCATGTAAAGCCCACCCAGTGCCCCACCAAATCACAGGGTGTGCTGGCTGGAGCTTGTCTCCAGGGGATGAGCTGGTCCCTGTTCCTCTCAAAGAGGACATCCCTCACCTCCTCAGCATCCCAGCCTTATATCTAGCTGCTGGACTTCATGGGAACAGGCAGGAATTTGGGATCAGCATTTCCTCACAAGTGGAAGGGTTTGCCAGTCAGCCCGAACCTCTTTTGAAAACTAGACCAGTGTTCTGCGAAGAAAGAATAAGCTTAATAAAACAGTCTTGGAACAAATTTATAAAAATGAAAAGGAAGCGCTCTCTCTCTCAGATAACTGCATCCTGGCTGGGCTCCAGTCACTGCTCTCTTTATTTCATCCAGCTGAAGTGCTGTCGGGGCCTGTCTCAGCTCCAAGAGCCACAGTCAGAGCCCAGAAAGCCTGAGCAGTTAATGTTGAACTCAAACACCTTCATTACTTTCCAGCTCCTTAGGCAAGGCAGAGAACAGGGATGCTGCCCTGGGGATGCTCCCATTCCGGCAGAGCCCTTCTCTCTTTGCAGGCTGTGCAGATGCAGACATCAAACAGAGTGTTACCTGCAGCTGATAAACTCGACCTTTAATCAAGAGATGCATTTTTACCATGCAAACTCTGGGATTGTTACCTCTTACAACCTGCCTTTAGGAATGTGGATATCCCCTGGCGTAGGCCAGACACATCCTGGCATCTCCATTTGTGTGGCCAGTGAACTCCAGGCCTTCCTGACCATAAACATAGGGAATAACGACTGGGTTAGCAATTTTGCCTGCAAGCAGCCCAGGTACTCTCTGTGGATGAGATGCTATCTGCACCCCAGCAGGGTGACATTTAATCCTAAATCCACTATGATGAAACATCTCTGCTGCCACAAAAGGGTGTGCTTACCCTCCCTCTCCCCAGCAACACTTCTCCACCCCTTTCCCTACAACCAGCACTGCTCTGACCCTGTGAGCAGCCAGCTCAGGCCAAGCAGCTCTGCAGTCTATGCTTTGCTTGCCAAAGTCCCTGAGCCAGCACATCGAGGGGTTGAACACACAGCAGTGCCTGTGCAAAGGCAGCAGCTGGGGCCAGAGGTCTCTGTGGACAGGGGGAAGGGGAGTGGGGCCACTGATTCCAGCAGCAGCCCATGGTCAAGTCAGCTTAACCACCCACTTCATGCCCAGTCCTTACACCTGAAAGCTGCATTTTGTACAAACACATAAAATCACTGCCACGTGCTGTACGAACAAAGGATGTGACCAAAGACACAACTAACAGCAGGGACTAACAGGAGGAGAGTGGAGGGCAAGTTCCTGATTTGACTGACCAAGTTCTGATGCCAGGCTTCACACCTTCATTGCTGAGTCCAAAGACATGTGGCATGCCAGCACTAAACCTTTAGCAATGCAAACCTTTATCATGTGCACAGGTTAGACATTTATTCATTTCCCACGCTAAAAGTTGAGTTGGGCAACTCTACAGCTCCTTTGAGGCTCACCTTTCCATCACACCATGATGTCACATCACCGTGCAATGCATCCCGAAGTTGCAGCCTCCAAGGCTGTGCTCCAGACACAGTCAGAAGCAACACTCAAATGTATTTCAGACTACAGGTTTGTAAACTCACACACAGCATTGTTACAGTAGGTTGTGAAACCGCTCCTGTCACCGCACACAAGGGCAACATAGTTCCAGATATTGGCATACTCTGGGCCACTATAGTTTATAGTATAA